>JASKGM010019247.1:0-19075 GCA_034509205.1 Ceratonia siliqua
ATGTTAACTTTCGATATCTATTACCTTCATGTGAAATATTTCTATATATATCATGTGAAATATTTCTATATATATATATATATATATATATAGAAATATTTCACATGAAGGTAATAGATATCGAAAGTTAACATCAAATCAATTCAACATTATACTTTGCCAAGAAAAATAGAAATATAGGCATATACATAGTCGAATGCCTTGTAAATAAAATAAAAAAATTACTACGATAACTTCATAAATAAATGAAAACTAGAAGGATGGATCCAAATGCTCTTCACACGAGGAACACCATCAGATAGAGATAGCAGATAACAAATATTTTGTTCAGAGCAAAGCTCCCTGTCAAATGCATATAACAGATAACAGATATTCCATTTGGGCAGAGTTCCCTATTAGAGGCAAATAACAGATAACATAGTCCATGGACATTAAATAATCTAGGTGCACCTAGGGTTACTCTGTAGAAGCAATTGAAGGATCCATCTAAAAGTAATTTTCATAAGCCATAAAATATACAAATTTAATATGCATTTGACGTTAGGAAATTTAGACATCAGTGTATAAAATTAATTAGTTTGAAAACAACAAAATTTATGTAATTCTTTCACATCCCAAATAAATTCTCATTTGAGTCCAAATATTCAGAAGGAATAAAAATTTATACATAAGCAAATTATCTAACAATCTCATACATTTAACAAAAATCTGGAACACATTGACAACATTTTTAAAACTTAACAGGAAACATTCTTACCTTAAATCTTGATTGTTGGACATAATTTATAATATAATATACGTATATATTTGTATATACGTTATGAAAATGCATGTAGCCTCAAGCAGAGAGTTCCACTCACCTTGCTAGTTTTTGAAACTAATACACCATATCGCTAACCAATGTTGTTTTTCATCTTTTAGAGGAAAGAAGCTGAGGAATAGCTATTATGATATCTTTACACTTTGTCTGCATGCCCATAAAGATTGTTCCTATAGAAATTGCTCATGGGTAAATTAAAGATTCAACTATAAAATTAATTAATTACTTATAACCAACTAGATAAAAAAACCCAATTTTATCCTAAATTTATACACAATACGTAGTGTATGATTAAGCTAGTCCCATGCTTTATTCCTTTAATTTTTGGAGACTATGTGCCTTTCAGCCATTTCTTTTTCCAAACATCTTTGGGAATTTAGCTTACTAGCCTTATAACAATCCTTACCCGTTCTTAAATTCTTCTCAACATGAATCAAAAGTTAGAGTTAATCAATTTCTATGAGTCATTTTATCAAACATCTTGAGTGCATCATGAACTAATTCTTTATTGTATCATATCACTAAGAGTTTCTTTCCTAAGTAGTTCCACTTATTATAGCAATCAAACACCAAGGAATATTGAAAGTTTTCTAACACCATAGCCACTGTTTAAGCTACCTATGGCCCCATTTGTTCTTCATCAAAGTTCACTTACTAAGAAAATATTAACATACTATAATAAAAATGAAAGTGACAAAGAAAAAATAATAATAAGCTAAATGAGAAACATAGTTGATAAACACAATTCGTATATATTATTTTAGCCTCACATTTAGTCTTTTAATCCTCTCATATGCTTAAATTATGGGGTTTGGCCACATTTATGAGTTTGAGCTCTAATTGGGTTTAATGATATATTTTAGCATTATTGGAGTTTTTATGTTGCTTCTGTATTTTAGCCATAACTTAAGTTCTTTATATCTGATAATCATGAACTTTATCTTGTAATAAAGATAAGACAAATCTCTACAACTTTGATGGAAAACTCCAAGGATAATTCGAATGTTTAGTGAGTCAAATTTAACTTGGGATTCAGAGCTGGAATGCTGCCACTGGAAGTTCTCTTACGCAGACCACTTATCAAAACTGCTGCGTTTTGCCCATATTTCTGCCTTAGAATTCCTCTGATGGCCTGGTTAGACAACTGGGAGATATTTTGACCTAAGGGTAGACTTTTAATTAGTGGTTTAGGGTTTTATATATATACAGATGTTGTAGAACGTTGACAGCAGCTAGGGTTTTACAAGCACCGCTCCATTGTCTCTGACTGGTTCTCTTCTTTATTCTGTCTAGGGTTTCATTTTATTCCTCTGTAATTTTGTCCCTCTTTTTCTTGGAGGGATAGAATCTTTGATCAATCCTAGGGATTGATAGTCTTGATGTTTCATTTTGAGATCTTGGTTTAACATTTTCTAGTTCAAGTATCTATCAAGTTTTCTCCTTTCTTTTGAGATTCTGATTAAGTTGCTTAATTTGCTTGGAATATTCACATGGTAACTGCATAGTTATCATGTATCAAGAGAGATCTACAGAGACTAAACAAGGCATCAAGACTAATTGATGAGTTGTTTGGCTTGATTGGGTTTTGGTTTTTAGGTTAATATGGTGTTTAGATGGAAGCATGTTTTGTCTAACCCTGATTAACTAAATCATGGATGCTTATCCAGTGGTGAACCCCAAAATTATATTGAGGCTTCTTAATATGTTCCAAAAATCAAGAACTAGATTATTGTTTGAATGACTCTTTAGTGATCAAGGATAAATTAAAATCAAGACTGGTTATTTCCCTTGGATTGGTTGTTTCCAAATTCTGTTTACTATTTTCATTACTGTCACTTTATTTTTTTTTATAAACCCCTTTTACTGTTCTTGCCTTAATTTAATTACCTAATCAAAGTGATCCTCTTTTTATACTATAGTTATTTGGTGAATTGGTTACTTAGAGATTTAATTTGATAGCCTTGGCAGTTGTCAAATTTGAGTGATGTTGCCAGGGATCATTCTAATTTTGATAATCTTGTTAAGAGTATTGTTGACTATTAACCCTTCACAAACTTCTAATTGCTTGTTTTGGTGGTTTTCTGGTGAAAACGGGTGGTTCTATGTCAATTTTCATGATTTTGTACGGACAAATGTGCTTGGAATGACTTGAAATTTGGTCAGTTGAAGGAAAATGGCCTGATAAGCATGGCTCACTACTTTGTTATGAACACCACCCTGGTTTGGCCAAATTCTATTGTTTAGACCACTTTTTCAATTTTTTTAGATTTTGTATCGTAATTTTTGGTGTCATTTTTGTCTACTTTCATTCTATGTTGATTGCATAATTTCAAAAAAATGTGTACATTATTTAATTAGACTAATTTTAGTAGAATTCCAGTGTTCTGTAGTATATCTTGCATATTTTTTGTTGTAGTGCTTTGTATGCTACATGACTATGTCTTCCACTAGTCATTTACTTGATATTGACCCTGATATTGAGAGGACCCTGCTTTCTGCTTGTTTGAGAGATAATGGGTCTACTTCTACAGAGTATACAGCAGTTGCTGATTATGAAGAGATTCAATTTGTAGAAACATTACAGCCCCTTCGATTACTCCTCTCGGTAGTGCAATCACCAACACTATAATTGAAGCCTTTACTTGAGCACTTGAAATATGCATACTTGGCAGATATGAGCAACTTCCTGTGATTGTAGCCAAGAACTTACTTGCTGAACAAGAAGGGAGATTGCTATAGATTCTAAGAGAATATAAGAAAGCCATCTTATAATTCTAGATGTGGTGAAGAAAGAGGTAACCAATCAACTGTAGGCTGGCATCATTTACCCCATATCAGATAGCAAATGGGTAAGCCTAGTATAGGTTGTTTCAAAGAAATCTAGTGTTACAGTTGTAGCAAATCAGAAGGATGATTTGATCCCTACTAGAGTACAGAACAGTTGGAGAATCTGCATTGATTACAGGAGGCTTAACCAAGCCAGTAGGAATAATCATTACCCATTGCCTTTTATTGATCAGATGCTAGAGCAGTTGGCTAGAAAATCTCATTACTGCTTCTTGGATGGCTACACTGGCTACTTTCAAATCCACATTGCACCTAAGGATAAGGAGAATACCACTTTCACCTGTCTATTTGGCACTTTTTCTTATAAACATATGCATTTTGGCCTCTGCAATGCTCTTGGTACCCTCCAACGGTGCATGGTAATTATCTTCTCTGATCTTTTAGAGGAATGCATGGAGGCATTTATGGATGATTTCACTATTTATGGCTAATCTTTTGATTGCTGTTTAGATAATTTATCTATGGTGCTGAATAAATGCATTGAAATTAACCTTGTCCTAAATTTGGAGAAATGTCATTTCATGGTAGAGCAAGGTATAGTTTTAGGTCTTGTGAATATAGATGTCATTACCTGTTTATCTTATCCCATATGTGTGCAGGAAGTCCGTTCTTTTCTTGGAAATGCAGGTTTCTGCCGGCACTTTATTTGAGATTTTAATCAAATAGCCCTTCCACTGTCCAATCTTCTGCAAAAAGATGTGAAATTTTAACTTGACCAGAAATGCAAGGACTCCTTCAACCAGTTGAAGCGAGCTTTGACCAGTAACCCCATTATCTAGCCACCTAACTGGACACTCCCGTTTGAACTGATGTGCGATGCTTCTAACTATGCTATGGGAACTGTTTTGGCACAGAGAGTGGGTAAAGTCTCCCATGCGATCTACTATGCTTCAAGAACTTTGGATGTTGCTCAATCAAATTATACTATAACAGAAAAAGAACTTTTAGCTATTGTTTTCTCACTCTATAAGTTTAGATCGTACTTGCTTGGTTCTAAAGTTATGGTTTTTTTTAATAATGCAGCTCTAAAGTTTCTTTTGAAGAAACCTGAGGCTAAACCACAATTAATCAGGTGGATGCTGCTTCTCCAGGAGTTCGACATCGAGATCTGAGATAAGATTGGAGTAGAGAACCTGGTAGCTAACCACCTGAGCAGAATTGAGGGAGTCCCATCTCCACTTCCCATCCATGACTCTTTTCCCGATGAGCAACTTTTACAGCTACAAGGTAAAGTCCCTCTTGTTGGTTTTCCCGATGAGCAGCTTTTGTGAGATTTTTTATATATGGGGAATTGACTTTATGGGCCCTTTTCTGGTTTCTTTTGGTTTTTTTTACATCTTGTTGGTTGTTGATTATATCTCTAAATGGGTGGAGGCGAAAGCCACTCAAACTGATGATTCTACAGTTGTTGTAGATTTTATTAAATCACACATTTTCTGTAGATTTGGCATTCTGAGGGCTATAATCAGTGACCAGGGTTCACACTTGTGCAACCGAAGCATGGAGGCTTTGATGAGAAAATACGGGATTTTGCATAAAACTTTCACCCCTTACCACCCTTAAACAAATGGGCAAGCCAAAGTTTTAAACAAGGAGATCAAGCAAATCTTGGAGAAAATTGTCTAACCTCACAAGAAAGATTGGAGTCTGAGGCTTGAGGATGCTCTTTGGGCTTATAGGACCGCTTTCAAGACACCCATTGAGATGTTCCACTACCGAATAGTCTTTGGTAAAGCATGCCATCTTCTGGTGGAAATTGAACACAAAGCATATTGGGCCATAAAGAAGTGTAATTTTGACTTGAACCAGGCTGGCTCCCAAAGAAAGCTCCAACTACAAGAACTTGAAGAACTTCGGTTAGAAGCTTATGAGAACACCCATATATACAAGGAAAAGACCAAATTCTTTCATGATAAGATGTTGACAAGGAAGGAGTTCTCCATTGGCCAAAAAGTGTTCCTCTATAACGCCCGCCTGAAGCTCATGCCCAGTAAGCTTTGTTCTAGGTGGCTTGGCCCGTTTCTCATCACTAAGGTCTTCCCTTATGGTGCGATAGAGATTATAAGTGAGACCACTCACAAAGCTTTCAAAGTCAATGGACACTACCTCAAACCATTCTATAAAGGAGCTCAACATGACATAGTGGAATAGGTCCACTTACAAGAGCCATCTACCTCGCTTCCTAGAGATGTTTCTTTTCTCCCTTGTCTATTTTACTTGTCTTTGATTTCTTCCTGATACTCATGATCTATCATTTTTTTTATGCTTTGCATTGAGGATAATGAAAAATTTAAGTGTGGGGGAGGAAGACATTATGTTTTCTGTTCGATGTTTGTTTTTCAGTTTTTTCTTGTTCCTGTTTTTGTCATATCTTTCTTTTTTTATTATTCTCCCTTCCAATGATGTTTTAGAAGGTGAAAAGTTTGTAAGTTTAAAGCAATTGAGATTCTAGGTTCATAGCATGAGTGAACAAATTGTCTTCCTTCTTGAATTTTACATACTTGGTTTTGGATGTTGGATTGGTGATTAAGTTTAATAGACACATGCCATATGAGATTTGAGCCTTTTGATAGATGGATTTAGCATATGTTCCTTTCTCTTCTTTCTTGTGTGATTTCTACTCATAGCAATTGATCACTCTAGAACTTGCTTTGATTCTTTTTGAGTTTGCATTTTCACTTGCACACATAAACATGATTGAGGCATCCTTTCTTAACCTAGCTACCTTATCCAAATGGCCAAACTTGCATCAATTGTATTTGTTGAACCCCCCTTGAGTATAAACCTAATTGCCGATCCTTGACTTCAACTCATTAAAAGCTTATATGAAAAACCATGCCTTTGCCTTACTTCACCTTAGGAAATGGGAGATCATTGGTTCATTTTAGTGGGGAAGGCCCTTTCTGGTGGGAACTGGTACAAGTCTGGTGGTTGTGAAATTGATAAGTAATATGCAAATGCAAAAGCAAAAGCATATATATATATTAAAAAAAAAAAGAGAGAAGAAAAGAGAATAAACAAGAATATGGTTGTGAAAAGAAAGAAAGATGAAAGAATACATGAGATACATACATGGCCCTAAGATAAAATCCTTGATGCTTGTCATTTGAGTTCTTCTCCAATGCTCTTTCTTTCTCTTGAGTACTTTGCTTATCATATTCCTATTATGTCCTTCCCATGCCTTGGTCCTAACGCAACCTTGAATTAAGTCCTCTTGATTTTTATGTGCATATGTTTATGTAATAGAGAAATAGAAGACAAGCAAGCTTATGGTAGTGTATAATTATCATGAGCTTAATTGAGTGAAATACTTTCCCTGTAAACACTTGAGGAATTGAGAGTATATCTTGTGAGGATCTTCCATTCTTAACTCATACTTTTTAGTTGAAGATACCTTGTTAATTGTTTTGATTTGAGAAGAGTGTTAGTTCCAAGATGCTGTAGAACCTTGAGCTTTTGGTTGTCCTTCTTGCTTCTAGACTTTTACATTCTTGACCATCATTGGAGGATGTTTCTTTTGGAATTTATAGTTTTGAGTATATATTTTTTTTCTTTGTTCTCTTGTTATAGAATTTTATTTTGTTCAGGACGTGCAAAAGCTAAGTGTGAGGGAATTTGATAAACATAATTTCTATATATTAGTTTAGCCTCACATTTAGTCTTTTAATCCTCTCATGTGCTTAAATTATTGGGTTTGACCACATTTTATGAGTTTGAGCTCTAATTTGGTTTAATGATATATTTTAGCATTATTGGAGTTTTTATGTTGCTTCTGTATTTTAGCCATAACTTGAGTTCTAGACATCTAAAAATACAAACTTTATCTTGTAGTAAAGCTAAGACAAATCTATAAAACTTTGATGAATAACTCTAAGGCTGATTCATATGTTTATTGAGTCAAATTCAAGCTCAAATTTAGAACTGGAATGCTACCACTGGAAGTCCTCTTATGCAGACCACTTATCAAAACTGCTGCGTTTTACCCATACTTCTGCCCTAGAATTCCTCTGATGGCCTGGTTAGACAGTTGGGAGATAGTTTGACTTAAGGGTAGACTTGTAATTAGTGGTTTAGGGTTTTATATATATACAGATGTTGTAGAACATTGCTAGTAGCTAGGATTTTATAAGCACTGTTCCATTTCCTCTGACTGGTTCACTTCTCTGTTCTGTCTAGGGTTTCATTTTATTCCTCTATGATTTTATCCCTCTTATTCATGGAGGGCTAGAATCTTTAATCAATCCTAGGAATTGACAGTCTTGATGTTTCATTTTGAGATCTTGGTTTAACATTTTCTAGTTCAAGCATTTATCAAGTTTTCTCCTTTCTTTTGAGATTCTGATTAAGTTGCTTAATTTGCTTGGAATATTCACATGGTAACTGCATAGTTATCATGTATCAAGAGAGATCTATAGAGACTAAACAAGGCATCAAGACTAATTGATGAGTTGTTTGGCTTGATTGGGTTTTGGTTTTTAGGTTAAGATGGTGTTTAGATGAAAGCTTATTTTGTCTAACCCTGATTAACTAAATCGTGGATGCTTATCTAGTGGTGAACCCCATAATTATATTGAGGATTCTTAATATGTTCCAAAAATGAAGAACTAGATTATTGTTTGA
The DNA here is from genome assembly GCA_034509205.1 of Ceratonia siliqua. NCBI lineage: Eukaryota > Viridiplantae > Streptophyta > Magnoliopsida > Fabales > Fabaceae > Ceratonia > Ceratonia siliqua. Next base: position 8,288 of record JASKGM010019247.1, read on the forward strand.
ATGACTCTTTAGTGATCAAGGATAAATTAAAATCAAGACTGGTTATTTCCCTTGGATTGGTTGTTTCCAAATTCTGTTTACTATTTTCATTACTGTCACTTTATTGTTTGTTATAAACCCCCCTTTACTGTTCTTGCCCTAATTTGATTACCTAATCAAAGTGATCCAAGGATTCAACCCGGTGTGCCTTTTATACTATAGTTATTTGGAGAATTGGTTACTTAGAGATTTAAGTTGATAGCCTCGGCAATTGTCAATAGTACCATGATTTTGCTGTGATAGATGTTTTTATAAAGTATTAGCAAAAAGAGATTGAACAACTACCCCCAATTGTAGTTTTACCTTTCATCTGACAAGCCTATATGAGAAACTATGATTTCTAGCTTCAAATCCCTTCCAGGTGGGATAAATTACATGTAAATCAAATGGCAAGCTATCCAAATACAATCTTCATTTGGGCATTCTAGGAACTTCTGAAGGTACTGAAAGGCAATGGAAATGAAGTTGCCACTAAATTTAGTATAGTCAACAACAAACAGAGGTGTAGATCAAAGGCTTCTAGCTCATCTTCTCTCTTCGTGTTTTCTATTCTATCACTCTCATTAAATTGGAATTGATATAGAGCCTATTTATACATCCTAATGTCGGTGACACTTGTAAAATTTTTAAGTTCTGCCATATCTCTTCAAGAAAATTCTAGAATACTGGAAAGAAAAAAAATCTGAACATATCCCATTGCTAGACTTCCTAAAAAGTGGCCATGTATATACTATTTAAGCCCAACAATACTTTCTACTCTAATTTCTCTCTAAATTGCCAACCAAAAATTTCTTTTCAAAATTACCATCCTATTACCAAACATTGTAGAAGTATGACAATTTCCACCTAACTAACTAATAACCTGATCTAAAATAAATGAAAATTTCTAAGGAGGATATTGCACAAGAACTTATGCTGGTGGTCATTACAATGGAGAAGGAGATTCGTTCAAGTATTCATTATGCGAAGACAGCATGTGAGATCCGGGTATATCTGAAGGACCGTCTCGGAAAGGGCTCTGCTCCTAGAGCCTATGAGATCCATCATTTGATCAATTTACTCAAACAGGAGAGGAACTCTGTTAGTTCCTATTACACGAAACTCAGAGGACTTTGGGATGAGCTTGACTCCATCTCTCCAATGCCTAAATGTACTTGTGAAACTAGAAAGGAGATATCTGAAATGAGAAAACAAGAGAAACTCTATGTTTTCTTGATGGGCTTGGATAGCACTTGTTCCACCATAAAAACACAGATACTAAGTTCTATACCGCTCCCCAACATCAACCGAGCCTATCACATCATCTTAGAGGACGAACAATAGAGAGAGATTTCAGATGCCAAGAGACCCACCATCGATTCCGTGGCCTTCTATGCTCAGAACCAAACCAAACACATCAATGAAGAAAAAAGAGATGAACAATGTTCTAGTAAGGGAGAAAGGCAGCGTTGCGGACATTGTGGAAAGCTTGGGCATGTGAAAGACATTTGTTATGAGCTTGTGGGATACCCTGCTAACTGGAAAAGAAATAACCGTGAGGGAAGAAAGGGGGAAAAGAAAGCAGGGAGTCAAGAACCAAGGAATCCCCCTAAGGTGGCACAAGTTGAGACAGATACAAGTTCGTTACCTGGCCTTACTAAGTCTCAATATGCAAAGTTAATTCAGCAATTCAAGATTATGGGTGAATCATCAGGGTCAGTCAATCAGCATGGTACAGGTCCTACTGCCAATACAGTTGGTAAGTTAGAATCTGAAAATTACTGGATTGTTGATTCAAGATCAACTAAGCATATTGTTTCTGATGATCTCTGGTTTGAAGAGAACAAAATTAATACTAGATCTCTTGTCAAAATCCCAAATGGAGATGCCATCCCTGTTAGAGCTGTTGGAAGTTCTTATCTGCCAAATGGATTGAAGCTTGATCATGTCTTAGCATTCCAAAATTTTAGGGCAATTTACTTTCTATTAGTAGACTAACTAGGGATTTCAATTGTGCATTATTTTTTCTTGTGGACTTTTGTGTGACGCAGGACTTAGTCTTGAAGGACATGATTGGAGTCGGTAGGCAGGTTGGTGGTCTATACTATTTTAAGCCAGTTAAAGATTTGGGTGCTGCAATGACTGTGAGCATAACAAAGGACCCTGAACTCTAGCATAAGAGACTTGGACATGTTTCTAATATGAAAACTGGACAGATATATTCTCATTCTAGTGTTGCTAGCAGTGGTTCTATTTCTCATTGTGATTCTTGTATGAAAGCAAAACAAACTATATTACCTTTTGAAATTAGTTCAATGAAATCTATCTCTACTTTTAATCTAATCCATTGTGATATATGGGGGCCATAAAAACCCCATCTTCTGTTGGTGCTCATTATTTTCTTTCTATTGTGGATTACTATAGTAAATGGGTTTAGGTATACTTGATGAAGTACAAGTCTGACGTAGCTCATTATTTGCCTATGTTTTGTAATATGCTTGAGACACAGTTTGGGAAGAGAATTAAACAAATCAGAACTGATAATGGAGGAGAGTTTCTGTCTCACAATATGCTTGAATTTTATGAGAAACAGGGTATAATGCTTTAAACATCTTGTGTTTATACTCCATAACAAAATGGAGTTGTTGAAAGGAAACATAGACATATCTTAGAAGTAGCACGTGCCTTAAGATTTTAGGCGAGTTTGCCTATAAAGTTCTGGGGAGAATGTGTTTTGACTGCTGTGTTTTTAATTAACAGAATACTCTCCAAAGCCATTAAAAATAAGACTCTTATGAGGTTCTAATGGGAACTAAACCTATTTATGATCATTTGAAAGTTTTTGGTTATCTGACTTATGCCAGAGATAACAGTAAAGGAAGAGATAAATTCAGTGAAAGAGGCTGGCCATGTATTTTTGTGGGATATCCATACTGTTAAAAGGGGTACCACGTTTATGACATGGAAAAGAAATTCATCTACACATCTAGAGATGTGATATTTTTTGAAAAGGAGTTTCCTTTTCAGAAAGAAAAAGTCAAATTTGATTCCCTAAAGACAATAGATTATGCTGAAGAAATAAAAGAGCTAGATTTCGAACCAACAATCATTATTCCCTCATCCATTATGCCACGAGTCCAGACAAAGGAAGGTCCTTCTCGAATTGGGTCTACGGAGACAGAAGGCTTGAATCATGAAGGGATTCCCTCAAGCCCAATTACAGACACCATTGGACATGTAGACTCAGCTAGCATAATGAATTGGGCCGAGACTCATGGGGAATCAAGTCAGCCCCAAACCAAGCACCAGACTGAAGCAAGAAGGCCTATCACTTATGAAAAGATGCCTTATACTAGATCTAGACCAGCGGGATGTGGTCTTCATAATAGTGAAGGATTTATAGATCCAGTTAATGCTGAAGTACAGTGAATTCATCAAGACACTGATGACATCCAAGAAGTGACTCCCATTTTCGACAGCAACACGCAGCGAACCAGAAGAGCTAGAAAAAGACCTAAACATTTTGATGGGTTTGAGGTAACTCTTCCTTCTTCCACTGAATTTCTTGAAGCAAATAACATTACTTACCCCTTGTCACACCAAGTTTCATATGATAAATTATCTTCCATGCACAAAAGTCCCTTGGCTATGATCACCAGGAATGATGAACCACAAAATTTTTCTCAAGTCGTGAAACACAAAGGCTGGAAAGATGCAATGCAAAAGGAGATTAATGTTCTGGAGCAAGATGAAACTTAGTTTCTTGAATCCCTTACACCAAGAAAAAGAGCCATAGACTCCAAATGGGTGTATAAAATAAAGTACAAGCCTGATGGAGAGAATGAAAGGTACAAGGCTAGATTAGTTGCAATGGGGTTTCAACCAAGTGGAAATAGTGGATTTTCATGAAACTTTTGCACAAGTTGCAAAGCTGGTAACTATTCGCTGTCTTCTTGTTGTGGCAGCTAAGTACAACTGGGAAATTCATCAACTTGATGTCAATAATGCTTTCCTCCATGTGACTCGAATGAAGAGTTTAACAAGACTATACCGCAAGGATTTGCCAAACAGGGGGAGACAAGAGTATGTCAATTGAAGAAATCTTTGTATGACCTAAAGCAAGCCTCAGAAATTTGGTACTTCAAATTCATTAATACCTTGTTGAGTATAGGTTTCAAACAGTCTAAGGCTGATCATTCCCTATTCATTCACAAGCAAGAGGACAACTTCACTGCAGCATTAATTTGTGTTGATGATGTCATCCTTGTTGGGAACAAAAATGAAGAGATACAGAGAGTAAAGAAGTATCTTAATGATAAATTCAGTATCAAGGATCTTGGGACCTTAAAATATTTTCTGGGTCTAGAAGTGGCTAGATCACCAAAGGGAATTATTCTTAGTTAGAGAAAGTACACATTAGACACTCTTGAAGAGATTGGAATACAGGCTTGTCGACCATGTACTTTTCTTATAGAACAAAACCATAAACTATGATCAGACAGTGAAGGGTCCCTAACCAATGCATCTCGGTATAGATGACTTGCAGGATGACTGTTATATCTCACTGTAACTCGGTCAGATATTACCTATGCAGTTAATATCCTAAGTCAGTTTGTTAGTTGTCCTAAAGAGGACCATATGGCAGCAGCTGAACGTGTGCTTCACTACTTGAAGAAGTCACCAGGACAAGGGATCTTTCTACCTTCTACAGGGAACCTAACTTTATATGTATACTATGATGCTGATTGGGGTGGTTCTCCAACCACCCGCAGGTCATGTACAAGATATTTCATTATGTTGGGTGGTTCTCCAATATCCTGGCAAACAAAGAAACATTCTATTGTAGCACGATCCTCAGCTGAAGCAGAATACAGGGTTATGGCTGCAACAACTAGTGAGATGTTATGGCTGCAATGGCTTCTTACTGATCTAGAGGCACCACAACATGGACCCACTACTTTGTTTTGTAATAATCAAGTAGCTTTACATATTGCTGCCAACCCCATCTTTCATGAACACACGAAGCATGTTGAGATGGATTATCATTTCGTTCGGGAAAGAGTTCACTCACAAGAAATTGCTTAAACCAAGGTGTGGACAGGAGCATAAGTTGCAGATGTATTCACCAAAGCTCTTGGCAGGGATCGCTTTAACACTTTCGTTGGCATGTTGGGTGTTATTGATTTACACACTACAACTTGAGGGGGATTTATTTAAAAGGATTTATGAATCCCAAATTAAATTAAATTGGCCCTTGAGGCCTTGTTTGAGATCCCCTTAATCCTTATTTGGGCTTTTTCCAAAATTCATTTACAAAATGATTTCAATGAACCTTAATACTTATCTACGGAGTTTAATTTTGAAAACACATTAGGCCTTAAAATCCCTTTATTGAACCAATTGGGCCCTTGGAGCCATTTAGGAGAGAATTAGGCCTTGAACCCCAATTTAAAGAATTAAATTAGATGGGTCTTTGAAATCATTTTAAGAAAAAAATGAGCTTCATCAAAGTAAAAAAAAAATTGAGCCCAATTAAACTCCACATGAATTCTCATTTTTTCAAAGGAAGTCATGGTTCGTTGGGCACCCCATTTTGACATAATTAAGCCTGAAGAATGATTTAACATGTATGTGAAGCTAACAAATGAAAATCATAAGGCAGATCACAAGCATTCATTGGGTGATTTAGCCATGAATGAATTGTACTGCTTAACCAACATAAACAAGAAGAATTCCAAGCCATGATTCCCTACTGTGAAGCCAATACTAAGTGTTTGAATGTAGACTATTATGAACATGCATTCTATAACTAGCATAATAAATTTCAAGTAGATGAATCATACCATTAACAAGCAAATAAATGCTTCTTAATTCATGGCAGCCTAAGTGACAGCAAACTGAATTGATTCACGGGTCCTTTCTTCCAAATGCCTATGATAATAATCAAGCAATTTTAATTTGTGCTTAGCTTCTCCCCACAGTCCTCATTTGGAAATATCTAATCAACTTTTATTGAAGCATAATCTTAGGTTAAATCTTCCCCTGAACTTACTGAGCTAGAAAGCATGCCCTCCGACCACTAATATAGGAACCAACTTAAACCCAAAACCCACATGGATATTAGGGACCCCGAATAATATTGATGTACCTTACTAACACATTCCAGCAATTAATTTTCTTTGGATGTCGAAACAGAGTGCAAGAGATTTTCTTTCACAATAATACACTTTGTTTAACTTATTTGGAAGTTGTGGCAAATCTAATCACATAACAGCATACTTTTAAAACCAAAATGGCCTGGAGTTGTAGCCAAACCATAGCAACATGCCTGAACAAAATTACTTCTCCAAGATCCCCCAACATTTTAAAATTCAGCCAACAATTTAGCCCCAAAAAGGGGGGGGGGGGAATCATGTTTTGATAATCAAAGGTTTTGATGCAGGTTTGATAAACATGGGATTTAAACAATCCTCAACATACCATCCATAATGCAACAAGCCATTGTAAAAATCGCCAAAACATATTAAAGGGAAAGCCTAGCCATTTCTTACAACACATTTATGAAACAGATTTAAAAATAGCACAAAGTAGTAAAAGAGGGATCATATTCCTATTTTAAATCGTAAGCAAACCTCTTAATGCACCCACAGTCCTAATCAAACCAGCTTAACACTGCCCTGAGACCAATGATCTTAGAGTGGTATTTAACTAAGTAGCAGCCAAACTAGGATGCAAGAATGACATCAAAAAGGCTTAAATATCCAGGAATGCAACAAGAGCAGATAGTGTGTGTGAAGTTCAGGGCAGTAGTAACCTATCTAAATTAACCCAAATTCAAGATGAATAAATTCTATACCCAAAATGTATTAAGCAAACAGAATATGAATTGTAGGGATAGAAACTAGCTAACAGGCCTCGATTTCTTTACTGGATGAGACAATGCAGAGCTAAGCGTAAAACAACTCAATTATGGTGTTTAGGGCTAACTCAAACTTAACTACTTTGAAATTAACACATAATCCACCGAGTTTATACTACATCAAGGTCCTCAAATAGAATAGGCGAATAAGTTAAATAGAGCGCTAACCAAACTAGAATTTGAGGATTCCTTTTTGTTCCCCTCCTTAGAAAATCTCCCTTTGTTTCTCGGTCTATTGGTTTCTCCCTCCAAAACTCGCCCTTCTCAGTGATTTTCTTTGTCTCAAAAGTTCTTTCCCCTCTTCAACTCTCGGTTGGTTCCTCTTATAGGCACGGAAGAAACCAAATCCCCCAAAAAGGGGATCCCAGCCGCGGAGTATCCTTTGGAGGAAGGGATTGTCACGCATGGAGGTTGGAGGAGCAACGTAGGGTGTGGCGTAAATCAAAGTGGTAAAGGAGCAGGGGATGCTAAAAATGGAGCTAAGGAGACCCTCTGAGCATACTTACAGCTCCGTAGAGGCAGAGATGAATTAGGGGGAGAAAGGGACATGGCGTGTGGCAGAGAGAAAGGGACCGGGGAGAGAAGAAGCAAATTTGTGGATTTAGAGTTAGGGGGTTCCGGGTTATTGGGTCAGGGGTCTTGGGTTGGATGGGTGTTAGGCTGAGTCCAATTAAGTGAAGGAGGAAAGGGCCAAACTGATTTGGGCCTGGGTGCAACATGGATCTAAGCGATTAATGGGCTGGACTCCCTTCCATTTTTTGTGTGTGTTGGGCTGTCAACAAACAATCTTTGGGCCTTCTTTGTTTCTATTTTTTTTGTTTCTTTTGTTTTGTTTTTTTTATTGTTTATTTTAATTAACTCTTTTTTAATCTCTTTTTATTATTATTATATTATATATTTTTTGTTTGTTTTAAACTTAAATATATATTTTCCTTCCCATTTTGATTATTTTGTCATTTTTTTCTTATTACTATTTTTTTTTTTTGAGAAAAATTTATTATTCACAAAAATTCAAGGAACATCCGGACAAAATTGAGTGTTTACATTGTACAATATGTTTTGAGAAAATATGATTTTTTTATATCCAGTTCAATAAGCTTAATTATACATGATAAAATCACTGTAGAGCTCTGTTCTGATAGGAAGAACAATCAATAAGCTTGACAGTCTTCGAAAATCACACTACACTTCTCAAACTTAGGTGTACCTCCCACCAGTTTGGTTGATCACTGGGGCATGGGCAGTTGACCGAAGGATCCTCCTAAGAGAACACTAGGGAGAGCTCTATTTAAAGACCTTTGCCACACTCTTCCAGGTTAAGTTGGTTTTTCTCGATCATACCATAACTCTGGAATTCCATATATGGAAAGGACTAAATTGACCGTCTGAGCTCTAGACAACATTTTGAACTCTTTATACCATTGATCCTCACCTATATATATATTAAAACAATTAATTACGAATAAACCAATTTTTTTTTCATCACATAACCATCTTGTAAAACGAGAGGAATCCGAGATCTTCATGTCACTTGAGAAAGCCAAATTTGTTGGTCTCTTGCAGCAACCTCTCCTACATCATCACCCTACAGTAGTCCCATATTCGGACTTCCTCTTTTATTGCTTGATGGAACAGGGACGGATCAAGAAATTACTTAAAGAAGGGCCGAACTAAAATTTTAAGAAAAAAAATATGAACTAATAAATTAAATAAAAAATTATTTCTGATAATAATTTAAATTTTGATGAATAATTAAAAATTTATTTAAGAAAAATAGAATAAAAAAAGATATAACAACATTAAATTTTGATAAACAAGAAAAGCCAAAAATTATTAGACTTAACCCAATTTCTTTAAAATACTAAAAGAAACTTTAAAAAATAAAAACTAATTACTTTAAAATTAGTCATATTAATTTTATAAATACTTCATTTATTATATTTTTGAATTAAAAAAATAATAAAATAATTATATATATATATAGTGAAGGAGGAGGGGGGCCAAGGCCCGTGCTTGTCCCTAAATCCGTCCCTGGTTGGAAAGTTCATCTCTTTCATACCCTGAAGGAAGATAACTTTGCTCAAACGAATGCTGCTCAAGAAGCCTATTTTAGCTATTTAACTAGTTAGTACTCATCCCCAGTTGGTGTTGCCTCTGCTCACGGATGCTACTCAATTCTCCTGAGTGTTTACTTTGTTTTCCTTCTATACCATAAAAATATATATAGCTCAAGCTGCTTAACTTTCTAACACTAGCTTCTGTATACTTTGAAAGCATAACAGTCAAGATGTACAAAAAGTGAAATTCACCATAAGTGAAGGAAATTTGAGATTTAGTGCCAGTTTTTGGGGATCCTACTATGAGATCCACAGATACTTCAATCATAAAAGAAGGAAGTTATTCCTCTGCCACCATCACAGATTTCTCACCAGCAAATCAGTTGACAAGCCACTATAGTATAGTCTAAAAAAAAGTGAATAATTTGCGAAAGGTTTGAAGGGTAATTGCTGCTCCACAGTAAGTCTTTCTTTTGTTTAATTTTTTGCTTTTTTTAATACCAATGAGATATTTTCTATATTATATATTTTTTAAAAATTTTTAAAATTTTTTTAGATTTTTTTGAAATTTTTTACTGAAAACATAAATCTCAAAAACACTTTTAAGTGAACAATACAATAAATTTGAAAAATTCTAAAAATATTTTAACAAATTCTCAAAAAAATATATAATATAAAAAACATTCCATAAATACCAAAAAATTAAAAAAAAAAAAAAAAAAAAAAAAAAAAAAAAAAAAAGCCAAAAGCCCTTAAAAGTAAGGATAGCTGTAGCGCCACCTCCCGCAGCCCCCTTAGTTTTAATCTTTGGTTTGCCATTATGTAAAAAAGAAAAAGGTAAGTAGGTCAGTCACCCAATTAAAAACAACACCTTCCTTTAAGGGCACAATAAGTTAACAATGCAAATATATTTTCTGTGGTACATGCCCCACATGTCCGCAGCATGGCAGAAATACATAATTTGCTGAGTGGTTTATTATTTGGAATGTACTAACACAAGAAATTTCACTTCAGCAAAGTAGATACAGACACAGTAAAGACTCAATCACTCCTGAATAAGAACAGGCTCAAAACCCCTCTCAATTGAAGCCTTCACAGCATCCAACACCAGTTGTGTTTTCCGGCTAATTGTTGGCCACTTCTTCTCAGGTTTGAGATTTTTGAATTTGATTGCTCCCACCAAACGGGCAAATTCTCTCACCATAAGAGCCTCCTGAGGGAGATCTGTGTTTATTATATGCTTGCTTGGCTGTAAAGCCCACCCTGTCACAAGTTCATTAAAGCCCGATTCTGTGGTTGCAGAAAATGTGGCCTCCTTCTCTTGATAAGGGATAATAAAGTCATGAACATGTAATGTTCCTTTTGTCCCAATAGCTGTTATATCCATTGTCAAATTTGATAAGAAGGAGCAATAGAAGGTTGCTGCTTTCCCATCTTCCCAGTGTAGAGAAGCCCCACAAGACAATATCACCCCAGCTTCATTAAGCAGAGGTTCACGTGAAGCTATTACTGTTTTAGGTAATTCGTAGTTGGCAGCCCACAGGATTGCCCTTACACAATACCAGCCTTGATCACCAAGAGAACCAAGAGCATCAAGATCCGGCTTGACACGAATGTCATTCTTAAGAAAGTCAGGATCAGCACCAAAAGTAAAAATGGTGTTTGTCTGTAAGACGAAAAAGGAACAATCTTTCAATAAAAGAAATCAAACTCAATATAAAACATATCTATCAAGTATCAGTCGGGGGGGGGGGGGGGGGGGGGCGGGGGGGGGGGGGGGGGGGGGGGGGGGGG
>JASKGM010019247.1:19085-30963 GCA_034509205.1 Ceratonia siliqua
AAAACTCAATATAAAACATATCTATAATTTATCAGTAACCCCCCCCCCCCCCTCTTCAATCAAGTACTCTAACATGGCTAACAGTCTAATGTCTTTTGACCCATTTTCTTGGTCAAAAGCGCCTTTTAAAGTCCAAACAAATATGCACTGCTAACCATCTTTCACAAAATGCGTAGAATACAAGATTTTGGCTCACAAGATACCTCAAGGATCAACCACACCACTAATAGATTCCACATCAATCATATAATAAATCAAACTTATTGAAGTAAAATTTGACACTTTTCTGGTCCCGAATTTCCATAACTCAGGTAAACATATCTGAGAATTAAACCACAAAATCAACTCTCATAATGTCATGCCAAATAGCTTCAATGAAGTGCCATATTTTCTTTAGACAGCAATAATGATGCAGTGAAAGTAGATAAAACAGCAACCATGCAACAGAATTAGGATTAAGAATGCAGACGAATAAGTTGGAATGAGAGAAATAGGGCTCAAGGGTTTAGAAACCACTCCAAAATGCGACTAAATACAAGCAAGGTCCAGCCCAACCCATTGAGTACAAGAGCCATCTAAACTTGACTTTTTAATAAAATCAGAACATATTAAAATCAAAACTTGAAAAAGTGGAACATATAACTCAAAAAAGAACGTAAACAGCAATGCTCCAGTATCAAATAACGTGCAATATGGAAGCAAAATTACAAGGAAGCCCAACAAATCCCCATTACAAAAGAGTTAGTCAGTTAACACATAACTGAATGCACAACCAGCAAGGCGTTGAAACCTTACAAAGAATAAATGGCACAGGGAGGATTCCATTTGTTCATACCTTGTAAGATAATAGAACGAGTATTACAAGACAATTAACAGCAAATACTGTACGCACTGATTGCACTGGCCCTCCAATTTTCACACAACAATGCAGACAACCCTTACAGACTTACTCAATAATTTCTTTAAGTAAATTAACGATTTAGTTTTCTAAAGATATATCTCCTCTCAATTTGATCTCTCATTTTTAAAACCTCTCGATTTAGTCCTTCAATCTTACTTCCATCTTCAAAGTGGTCTCTCGTTAGATGTTAACAGACTTCATGACGTGTACTAACCAGTTGTCTACTTGGCCGTTAAATTATTTGTGTTTGAAACAGTAACATTTAAAACATGAGGTGGACTAAAGGGGGAAAGGGGCACAAAATGGTATCGTTCCAGTGTCTCTGCTTTCCCTCCTTTCACCATTGAAGTCAACGAAATCTCCCCCTTTGCCCTTCGAAAATCCCCCCCCCCCCCCTTCACTATCATTCCGTTCAATTCATTAAGGCTTGTAGTCGATTGCGAAGTTATTAAATGAATTAGGATATGGTACTTTGGGTAATTTTGTGTATTTAACTCCTAGCATGGGTATGGATGAAAGACTTAGAATGTTGGACAAGGACAGAAATTTTATCTTTCCGGTAGATGCAGTAAAGGGTCATGATGAACTTCATATGTGTAAACTGTGAGAAGAAGAAGAGAGGAAGAAGAGAGGGAAGGAGTAACAGAAGAAGGTTTGAAAAGCCAGAATACCCATTTAGGGTTGTCACAATAATATATATAGGAAATAGACTTACAATAAGAATAGACAAGATTACCCTTACTACAAATAGGATAAGACACTTATACCCTTACAAACATCACTCTCCCTCATGCTGGAGCATAGATATTAAACATGCGCAGCTTGTTACAAATATATTCAACTCTAGTTTTGACAAGGGCTTTAGTAAATATATCCGCCAACTGTTCACCGGTCTTGACATGCTTGGTAAAGATAAGGCCTTGTTGAAGTTTTTCACGCACAAAGTGACAATCAATTTCTATGTGTTTTGTCCTCTCATGAAACACAAGATTAGAGGCTATAAGAAGAGCAGACTAATTATCACATATATCTCCATGTACTCAAGTTGTCCAACTCCCAATTCACCTAACAGATGACGTATCCATATCAGTTCACAAGTGAGTGGAGCCATAGCACGATATTCAGTTTCTGCAGTAGATCGAGAGACAACATCTTGTTTCTTGCTTTTCCAAAAGACAAGGTTTCCCCCTACAAACACAGTATCTGGTAGTGGACTTGGGGTCAACGCATGAACCGACTCAATTGGCATCAAAATAACCTACCACTCGTTGATACCATGGTTCTTGTAGATTATACCATGGCCAGGGGCACTTTTTAAATACTTAAGGATGTGTATAACTGCCTCCTAATGAGTTGACCGAGGTAAAGACATAAATTGACTAACAACACTCACAAGGAATGCAATGTCAGGTCGAGTCACCGTAAGATAATTTAGTTTTCCAATTAGTCTCCTATATCTCTTTAGATTCTCTAATAAATCACCATCATCATTTCTCAACTTAGTGCCTGGAGACATTGGTGAATCACAAGGTTTGGCTTCCGACAACCCTATTTCATCAAGTAAGTCTAGGATGTATTTTCTCTATGATAGGAATATTCTCTTCTTACTTCGAAGTACCTCAATTCCCAAGAAATACTTGAGATCCCCTAAATCTTTAGTCTGACATTTACTCTGAAGAAAAGATTTAAGAACACAAATGTCATTTTCATCACTTCCCGTGACTACAATGTCGTCAACATAGACAACTAGGAGAATACACCCTGCTGTAGTTTGTTGGTAGAAAACAAAATTATCATATGCACTCCATTGTAATCCAAACTCTAGAACCACATCAAAACCATGCTCTAGGGGACTATTTCAATCCATACAGTGACTTATTCAACTTGCACACCTGACCATACTCCCCCTGAGCAACAAACCTACGTGGTTGCTCCATATAAACCTCTTCATAAAGATCACCATGGAGAAAAACATTTTTGACGTCGAGCTGATGAATAACCCAATGATGAATGGCAGCTAAAGAGATTAAGAGGCGAATAGAGGTTAATTTAGCAACGGGGGAGAATGTCTCAGAGTAATCAACACCATAGGTTTGTGCATACCCCTTGGCAACTAACCGAGCTTTAAGATGAGCAATGGACCCATCAGGATTAACTTTAACAGTGAACACCCATTTGAATCCAATAGCCCTTTTTCCTAGAGGAAGAGTGACCAAATCCCAAGTATGATTTTGCTTAAGAACAAGCTCACATGAGATTGAAGAATCAAGAGTAGGATTAGGGGGTGAAGAAGCTAATGGAGGAGAAGATTCATGATGGGCTGAAGGTGCCACTATAGGTGGTGATGAACACCGTGAGTACACCTGTGTGATAGAAGGACGAGTTACCTGCACTGGTCCAGTTCGAACTGCATAAACAAGAAAATCATCATCCGGCAAAAGACATGAAGAAGGTTGAGAGGAGACGGAAAAGAAAGGAGTAGACTCAAAGAAGGTAACATCAATGAAAACAAGATAACGACCTAATGCAGGGAGAAACATCGGTATCGTTTCTGGGTCCTCGAATAGCCCAGAAACACACTTTAACAACTTAGGATCAAGTTTAGACACAGAGGGGCGAATGTCCTGAACAAAATATGTACACCCAAATACTTTTGGAGAAATAGGGAAGAGGGGAAGTGAAGGAAAAAAACAGAGTAAGGACTCTGACCACTAAGAACAATTGAGGGCATTCTATTGATCATGAAGCAAGCAGTAGACACTGCATCAGCCCAAAAGACTTTAGGAAACTACATATGGAAAAGAAGAGCTCTAGCAACTTCCATAAGGTGTCGATTTTTTCTCTGTTACCCCATTTTGCTGTGGGGTAACCACACATGAAGACTGGTGAACGATGCCCTTTTGAGATAGATAGGAATTAAAAGATGTTGAAAAATATTCTTTGGCATTATCACTACACAAGATACAAATGGAACAACCATGTTGAGTTTGTATTTCAACATAAAAGCTAAAGAAAATAGAGAAGATTTTGAACGATTTTTCATTAAATATAACCAAGTAGTTCGAGAATAATCATCAACAAACGTGACAAAGTAATAAAACTTTGACTTTGACTTTGACACGACAGGACAAAGACCCCAGATATCTGAATGAACTAACTCAAAAGGGGACGCAACCCGTTTAATAACTCTAGGGGAAAGGGGAACATGGGTATTTTTAGCTAATTGACACGATTCACAGTCGAAGCTAAATACAGACTCAAGACTATGAAACATCTTCTTCAAAACAGTCAAGGATGGATGGCCTAATTGACAATGAAGTTGGAGAGGAGAGACAGAACTAGTGTAGGCAACAACACGTGTAGTAGGTTCCTGTGGACATTCCAACACATACAGCCCACCATATTCACGACCTCTACCAATAATCTTCTTTGTCCCAAGATCCTGAAAGACACAACAATCAGAAAAGAAATGAACACTACAATTAAGGGAACGTGTTATTTGACTGACGGATACAAGATTAAAAGGAAAATTAGGCGCACATAGAACAGATGACAATGATAAAGATGGAGTGACATCAACAGTGCCACTCCCAGTCACAGGAGATAAAGAGCCATCAGCAAGAGTTACATTTGGTAAGCAAGACGAGGAGTGAAAGGAAGAGAAATTACCTGAAGCACCTGTCATGTGATCGGTTACACCTAAGTCAATGACCCAAGTGTGAGATGAAGAGGAAAGCCAAGCAACAGATTTACCTGTTTGGGTTAGAGTAGCCATTGAAGAGGATGCACCTTGCTGAGAGGTGAGGCGAGCATACTTTTCAACAGAGATAATCACTTGTTCAGGTTTAGGTCCAGGTGGGGTGGGTAGAAAGCCATCACAAGTAGCAGTGTTAACAACTCGAGGTTGATACTTATCAGGTTGAGATTTCTCGCCTCCATTCAATTTCCAACAATATTTTCTAATATGACCAGCTTCACCACACTCAAAGCATGTAAGAGTCGTATGAGTCTCACCATTCCTACCTCCTCCTCTGCCACCTCTGTTAGCACTTCTCCCTCGTCTGGTATTATCTGACCTTGAGTTTGTAATTATCTATGCAGACACTTCAGTCCCTTTTACTGTTTCATCAGGATTGTCCTTACTAACTCGCCTAAGGCGGGAAAATGCATCACTGAAAGTGAGTGGATTAGTTCCAGAACCAGTCAAAATCTGTGTACAGGCAACTTCATAATCAAGTTTCAATCCAGCCAGGAAGTATTATACAGCAACTTGCTCTTGCATTTCTTACATTTTCTTAACATCACTAGAAACTGGAAAAAGTGCTTTCATCTCTTCAAACGCATGTTTAGTCTCAGTATAATAATTCAGGAGTGGCTTCCCATCATCTTGCTTAGCCCGATACACATTCCTGAACATGGATCAAATTTTCTTTACTGGCAAAAAGTTCTTCTAAATATTTCCACAACTCTTTGACAGTGTCAAATGACTAGTAGCATCATCCAATTCAGGCTCTAATGTTTTCTGTATCTGAGAAAAAAATTTATCATCTTCCATCATCCATTTCTTCTTTGCAGCCTCATTTAAATTTGCTGGTGGGTCATCAGTAAGATGTTCTGCCATGTCAAAGCCAGATGAATACTTCCCGATGGTTCTCTGCCACTGAGTAAAGTTCTTACCACTTCCATTTAGCTTCCTATCAGTAATTCTGGAAGAAGATGTTATCTCAGTAACCAACTTTCTCTCCAGACTCTCTTCAGCCATTATAGAGATGAAGAAAAATGAAATGGCAAGAAGACACAGAATGAGGAAATTGAAATTGCAAAAATGTTCAACGAAGTGCCCTGCATAACCCCACAAATTCAGAATTGTTCAAACCAAATAACAAGAAGATGAGGAACCGGTCCGTACACTTTCGAAAGTGGCTATTTCATCAAGCCCGGTCACTGGCCGGTAAACCTGGACCTCCGACAATCACAGACACCGCCGACCACCCCTTCTGCACCGCCCTCAACTGTCGGCAACTCCACTTGGTGGTCAAACCGCACCCTACAGGCAACATTCATCTATCGCGCAATGCTAGCTAATGCGCGTAACTGTAGCGCATCTTCAGAGAAGAGGAATGAGGAAGAAGAACAAGAGGGGAAGAAGAGAATTGGGTTTAGCTTGATTGGTCAGTACCAAACCATGCTCTAATACCATGAGGAAAAAGAGAGGAAATGAGTAATGGGAAAAGGTTTGAAAAGCCAGAATACCCAGTTAGGGTTGGCACAATAATATATACAAGAAATAGACTTACAATAAGAATAGACAGGATTACCCTTACTACAAATAGATAAGACACTTATACCCTTACAAACTAACAATATGTATGTTTAACATCCAGTTGATACCCCTGATGTTCTTGAAATGTCATTCAACCATTCCTGCTTATTTTTAAAATAAGCAATTCTGAAGATAATCCCATACAAATAGCCATAACCAAAAAAGCGTTTAATTTTTAAAAAAAAAAAAAGCAACTTTTGGGAGCTCAATCGGCCCCCTAGATGATAATGCTTTTAAGGTGGAGAAAGAAAATAATGGTGGTAAGGAAGATGAATTTGATAATTGCAATGAAAATGGTACTAAAATTGGAGATATGGATGAGGAAAACGAAGTTTACAGTGATGAGAACAGTGATTACAGTGGGCAGAGCAGTGACAATGATGATTTTGGTGAAGAGGTACCATTAAATGGAGAGGAACCACTACATGAAGAGGTACCAATAAATGAAGAAATACTAGCAACTTATGTGCCTAATGTTAGGCCTATTAACAAATAAGATGGGCCAAAAAGAAACAAATTTAAAGCCCAAAGGTGCAATCTTGGAGAAAGGTCATTTGAGGGAGAAGACACTTATGAATTTGAAGAGTTTATTAGTCTTGATGGTAACGACGAAGATGAATCATTCAAGAAAAAAACACAGAAATAAGAACAAAAGGCCTAGATTTAAGCAACACAACACAAAAACTTAATTGGGAATGGGCCAAAAAGAAACAAATTTAAAGCCCAAAGGTGCAATCTTGGAGAAAGGCTATTTGAGGGAGAAGACACTTATGAATTTGAAGAGTTTATTAGTCTTGATGGTAACGACGAAGATGAATCATTCAAGAAAAAAACACAGAAATAAGAACAAAAGGCCTAGATTTAAGCAACACAACACAAAAACTTAATTGGGAATGGGCTAAGAACAAAAGGCCTAGATTTAAGCAACACAACACAAAAACTTAATTGGGAATGGGCTAAGAACAAAAGGCCTAGATTTAAGCAACACAACACAAAAACTTAATTGGGAATGTGGTATTTGAGCTAGGGAAGGAGTTTTCGAACTGGCAAACATTTAAAGAGGATATAAAAGATTATGCAGTGGTAGTCTCTTATCAAATTAAATTTGTGAAGAATGATTCAAATAGGGTGAGGGAAAAATGTAGAAAGGGGTGCCCATGGGAAATACTTTTCTCTATTGACAGAGAAAGTATGTGTTTTCAAGTGAAAACTCTAGTAGATATGCACACATGTAGTAGAAGTTTCTACAATAAGCAAACAGGGAGTAAATGGCTTGCTAAGAAAATAATAAACAAGTTGTGAGAACAATGTAATATATCAGGCACTAAGATGTATAAAGACATTAAGGCACAGTTTTAGGTACACACATGTAGTGCTAAAGTGTATAGAGCAATGAACATTGCCAAGGAGTTCCTGGAGGGTTTAGAGAAAGATCAATATTCCAAGTTTTGGGATTACTGTTCAGAGCTATTAAGGAGTAATCCTAGATCATTAGTGCAGCTGATGGTTGAAAGGCCACAACCTACTCTACCACCCATTTTCGGAAGACTCTATATATACTTGGAAGCATGCAGGAAGGGATTTACGAATGGGTGTAGGCCTTTTGTTGGCTTAGATGGGTGTTTCTTAAAGGGATATTATGGGGGAGAGTTGTTGGCTGCAATTGCCAATGATGGCAATAGGGGCTTCTATGTTATAGCCTATGCTATACTTGATGTTTAGTGCAAGGACACATGTCAGTGGTTTATAACAAGACTTCTAGAAGACATTGCACCTGTATATGAGAGAGGATTGTGTTTTGTGACAGATCAACAAAGGATGAGCATACAAACTACTATTTCCTACAGATCAGTAATTAACAATTTTATAAATCATATTAATTTTACAAATTATTTAGTACTTCTAGCTAAACTAAGTAATGACCATTTCTTAATACAGGGACTTGAACCAACTTTAGAATAGATGTGCCCCGGACTTGAGCATAGAATTTGTTGGAGACATTTGTGGAGTAACTTTAATAAAGAACCCAAAGGACTTGAGCTGGAGAAGAGTAACGTTCATTGCTCTATACATTTGCAATACATGTATGTACCAGAAACTGTGCCTTAATGTATTTATACATATTAGTGCCCGATATATCAAGTTCTCTCAACTAGCTCTTTATTTTCTTAGCAAGCCATTTACTCCCTACTTGCTTATTGTGGAAACTTCTACTACATGTGTGCACATCCACTAAAGTCTTCACTTGAAAACACATGCTTTCTTTGTCAATAGAGCAAAGTATTTCCCATGGGCACCCCCCCCCCCCAGCATTTTGCCCTCACCCTCTTTGAAACATTCTGTTACGTGCCTCTTTTTTTTTTAGAATACTTCGAGGGATCCTATTTCCTCCTTAGTAGGGTAATTCGAGGTACCCTGAGCCTCCCAAAACAACACAAGGTTCAGTCTATAATTTTATGCATACTTTATTCATTAGGAAAACCATACTTTATAAGGTTTGGAGAGCTTACAACCAAAAAAGGAAATAAACAACCTAATAAAATGTAATAACAAGACATAATCACAGCCTGCTGACCTTACAAACAAAAAAGGAAATAATTCAAATTAAAGACAAAACATAAATCCTACTCAATCATAACTAATACCAAAATAGGAACCTCAATTAATTCCCTAATTATTTCCCTGTTTAATTCCTTAATCTCCAGCCCCACGACAGCTGTTAAATTCAGGATTATTTCCTTATTCACTCCCTGATCTCCAGCCCCTATCACAGCTGTTAGGATCAGGAATTATTGCCTTGCGTTTACCCTTCATTATTGTTGTTCAGATCCTTTCCCTAGCTACTTTAAATGTCTTTATTTCATACCTAATTGGGTGCCTAACACATTCTTTACAAATTTAATTTCATAAGAGTCTACCACCACATAATCTTTTATAGCCTCTTTAAATGTTTGCCGGTTTGGAAACTCCTTCCCTAGTTCAAATACCACATTCCCAAATTCAATTTTTGTGTTCTGCTTCGTAAATCTAGGCCTTTTGGTCCTATTTCTATGTTTTTTCTTGAATGATTCATCTTCATGTTGTGGTTCCTCTTCATTATCATTGTCACTGCACTGCCCATTGTAATCACTGCCCTCATCACTATCAACTTTGTTTTCCTCATCTACATCTCCAACTTCAGTACCGTTATCATTACATTTACCAACATTATTTTCTTTCCCCACCTTGAAAGCATTATCATCTAGTAATGACATTTCAAGAAGATCAGGGATATCAACTGGATGTTCAACATACATATGAAGTTCATCATGACCCTTTACTCCATACAGTCCAACTCTTCAGTGGATCTACTCCATTTCATCCGTCTGCCTCTGCATCTACTAGAATATAAAATCCATATCCTTCTCCAATTTTCTATGTCCTTCATCCATACCCATGCCAGGAATTAGATACACAAAATTACTCAAAGTACCATACTCTAATTTATTTAATAACTTTGCAGTCGACTACAAGCCCTAATGAATCGAATGGAATGACGGTTAATGGAACGATAGTGAAAGGGGGGAAATTTTGGAAGGGCAGAGACATAAGTAAGATTAAGGGGCTAAATTGAGAGGTTTTAAAATTGGGTGGCCAAATTGAGAGGGAATGCATCTTTGAAGGACCAAATTGTTAATTTACTATATTTCTTTTATCATATAATTAAAACATGACCTAAAATGAAAACAACTGAAAGTTTATTCCTTCGCCCACCCCCTTCATTTTTTTGCTGGTGGCGATTGAAGCAACTTTCATTACCATTGTGTTCATTATAATCATCATCTTTGCATGCGGGTCCCATAAACTTAACAAGAATCAAAGAGAAAGAAACAAGAGCTTATGAGAGGAAAACCCCTCATTTTCACTGTCATCCTCTTAATCTTCATCTAGATCTTCATTTCTTCCACTAGCAGAAAATGATAAATTGTAAGAATAGTAGCAACTGAGTCACAGAAAGATGTGATTGAAAAACAGCTGAAGGAGACCTTGGATAGGAATGAATGTTGTGGAAGACTTTTAGATATTCAGGTTATGGATTAACACATCCAAAGCCCAAATTGAAGTGATTAAGATTTTGTTTTATGTAAGTATATAGGTGCATATGATAAACAGACAACAACTAAAACATCAAAATAATAATTGAAGCATGATCCAGGGGGTGTGTTTGTGTGATTATGTGGGTGTGTATTTCAAGAAATTCATTGCACTAACTTACCTGTTGGGAGAATAAATAGAATTTGTAAAATTAAAAAGGTAAAGCAAAGAGTATTGTGCCAGTGCGTTTCATTGAAACAAGTTTTAGCCACACTATTTCCATAAGATTTGAGGAAATGCATGATGCATTAAATAACATGTCTTACGTTGAACCTTCACAACCTTATAATGCTGCCCAGCATTTCAGTCTAAAACATCGGCTGCTTGTTTGGCAGAGAACGAGAGATGAACTTCGTATGGGTTGCTATTTCACATCAACTATTAGAAATTCTCATATTTAACTTGAAATAGACCATAACTCAAGAAAATCTTTGTAGTTCTGGATTCTTTTTCATTATGCTTGCATCTTTTCTTCTTACAAATTTTTAAAAGATTCCATAGTATTACGGTTTAAATATAATTTTTTCTTTAGTATTTCCATTTAAATATAATTCTTCTTATATTGGAAAGTTTTTTATAATGCACATGGGGTGACCAAACAACATCCATTATTCATGACAAAATTAAGTGAACCTAGTCATGTGAAGAAAACTAAAGATTATCTATGTACTCAGCACCAATAAACTTTCGACTTTTGATTGTCCCAGTTAAGCCGTTCTATCAAGTCAGAGGCCCCATATATCTCAAAATTTTACTACAAACTTCGTTTAACCTACTACTTCGACACCCACATAAAATTCCAACACCTACTATGCTGCCAACCATCATTTCTACCTTTAATGCCTTCACCTAGCAACCTCTGTATTGTGTTGTTAGTCATCTCAGTTATTTTAGAGGCCAAGCCAGGGTGGCTCAGCACAACTTATGGAAGCCCTTGCCGGTCCAAAGACACATCCAACCCGATGAATCCTACAGGAGTATCACACACACAAATGATGATTTACCAAACGCCCTGCCTCATGTTATACTATGAATTCAGCCAAACCAAGAGATTGTTCTTGTATCTCTTTTTATATTCCTAAGCTTTAAAAAGGTACTTTCTCTCTTTCCCATTTATGTTGTCAATCAATAATTTGATCAGTTTTGTCCCAAATAAACTCAGGAAGTTACAAACAAATCCACCCACTCCTGGAAAAAAATGGAGAGAAAAAACAAAACAGATTTCAGCTAGCATACGCCACGTCTACCTTTTGTATAGTTCAATTAGCAATTGGTTCCTAACCCAACTTCAAATAGTAAAGAATGCAACTTTCACTAGCACTTAAAATGGGTATAAAAAAATTAAGCTTTCATTAATAAAGTATTAAACGAAATTCAAATAATAAATTAGAAAATAACAGAGATCCAATTCAAATTGCGTACCGATTTGAGGTGGCCAAAACGCTGCGCATCGGATAAGAACTCGGTCATTTTAGCGGTCCTCGGATGGTGCATCCACATGGTACCGTCCATGAGCTGCA
>JASKGM010019258.1:0-11713 GCA_034509205.1 Ceratonia siliqua
CCGCCTGCACCTTTTGAACCTGCTGATTGACTTGGTAGGAAATCATCCTGAATAGTAGTATTAGAAGTTACTTGAGGATTGTGGACAATGTTGGATATGTTTAATTGCATTCTTTTGTTCATTTTATGGTCTGTGAGTGAATTTGCATAATCCTGTGTAAACTTGATATACAGTCCATGATGGACCTTTTACTGTTTTTCTGATAAGCCACTGAGGCTTCTGGTTGGTGGTGGGTATGTCCACCTTATTTTATTTACAGGTTTATACCCTGAGATAGTTCATATCTCAGGGGAAACTCTGCCGAAATTTCCAATAAAACTTTAACTTAGACTATTTTTATGAAATGACATTTCAGCTTTATTGTTCATTTAAGAATATTTTGAACGATATTTACTGCATTGGTATTTTAGGCTGGTAAGTAATTACCTGAATAATAATTTCCTACGCCAGTCATGGTTCTAAATTGGGGCGTGACAGAAAGAATTTTTTTTTATTTTGTTTTAAAAGCATTATCAGTTAAAACAAAATGTTTGAGGATAAGTTTGTCATTGTACTTTATAATTTTAATTTCTTAATTTATTTTTCTAAAAATATCTTAATAGAAAATTATTAATGGTGTTAGATTAAGTGGATGTGAGTGTATATTTTTAAAATAAAAAAAATATATATATAATTAAAATATATCTGAAGAGAAGAGAGAATATTTTACTATAAAAAATAATGTTATATTGTTATAAACTTATGCGTTGTATAATAATTTATTAAAAATTATTTATATAAAATATTTTGTTAATAATTATAAATTAAAAATTAAAAATAAATATTCAACCTTTTAATTTATTATTGTTAAAATATTAATAATATATATAATCAATAATTAAAGAGATAATTAGTGTTTAATTACAAAAAATAGAAAAAAAAGGAGGATATCACTTCACTTAACAAAAATAAAACTCAAAATTGTTATATGAGATTAAGTAGATAATTAAATAATATAAATTTTGATAAGGTAATTAAATAATATTTATTATTGTTAAAATATTAAGTAGAGTAATTAAACATATAATAAAAGAAAAAAAAGCCGCCACTACTTTTTAAAGGTAATTAAACATTAATTGAATAATAATAAAAAGTAAAAACAAAATATAAATAAAAAGATAATTAAATCTAAATTAATCAAGAAAATAAAGAGTGTTAACTTGATACATACAACTATATTTAATATAAAAAAACAGAGAAATAAAATATTAATAAAAATAATTAAAGAGATAATTAGAGTTTAATTAATTAAAAAAATTGAGAGTATCCACTTGACATAATTTCTTATTACCAAATATAATAGGTATAGATGCATAACGTGATATAAGATATTGAAAATAAAATTTTATGTAAACTATTTAAATTTTTTTATCATAAAATCACAATAATTTAACAATAATTTTATAAGGTTGGCATGACATATAATATTCTTTTTATTTTTTATTGATGCTTTTTAACTTTTTAATAATTTATTTTAAAATATAAGTTAAACAAATTTTAAAAATAAAAATTTTATTTATTTATTTATTTTTTGAATTATTTTTAATATTTGTGTTCTAGAACTTTTTAAATTTATCTATTAAAATTAAAAAATAAAAACCTACTGTATTACTAGATGGAGCATTGAATTGGCGAAGCGGGAAAAGATTAAAAAGAACCCTGCGTGGCTGTGCATTGCTATTGATGAGGGGCCACCATGGGAAGACTATCAGCCTTAAATTTTGACACGAGGCTTCATTTATTGATTGACTTTAAAGCCCACAGTTAAAATCAATAAAATACTATAATCGTCAATATCTTTCCCCTCACGCCAATTCCCATAATTAATCAAATAATAACTATACTTCAACTTTCAACTTTCAACTTTCAACTTTTAACTTTCAATACAATTCATCAAATTTTTAAGGAGTATAATCTAACCACCAAGAATTTAAATCATTTATAAAAAATTTTAAATTTATCTTAACTTAATTAATCATTTCAGACGAAGTTGCATTAATTAATTTTTTTGATAAAAGCATAAAAATATTAATTTTATTTTAATTTAAATAAAAATAAATTATCTGTCATTTAAGACAATAATACAATAATTAATAAAGTTATTAAATAGTCTTAATTTTAATAAAAAATAATTTTACTTAATTAAATTATACTTATTAAAATTAATTTAAATTCTTATTACTATTCTATTAAATATAATAAATAAAAAAACGTTAGAAAAATAATAATTAATATTTTATTGATAATATAAAATAATAAATAATTTAAAATAAAATAAAATTCATAAAATAACAGATAATTTAAAATAAAAAAAATATGTTTTATAAGTAAACTAAATATTATTTAAAGATAATAAATATATTATTAAATTTAAATGAAATGCAGCAATCTAAATAGACAATCATGATAAGATTTTTTATTATATACATATTTTTTTATTAAAATCATCGTAATTTTACATGTACGTGTCAACTGTCAAGTCAAAAATGACAAAAATTGTATAAGAATAAAATAATCGAATCAACATGAAATGTGAATTTAAATTTCATCATGTGACAAGCATCACATGATAAGTTTAGTTAAATTATCATCATTCATTTATATTAAAAAAAAAACCAATTTGGCACGTCTTTTTAAAACAATTTTTAAAACAACGTGACTATTTGATCTCGAATAAACAACCAGGATGTAATGAACCAGATCATCATGCCAAAAACATCATGACTGGACTTCTTTCGTGGAAGTGTGAGATATGGTTATGACTACTTATAGGCCTGGCATTTTGATGTATGTATGTATGATGTAGTCCAAATTGAAGAATTAGGGTTGGCACTAACGGGACAGTCCGTTTTGACATTCCTAATACTTATGGGCCTAGCATTTTGATGTATGTATGTATGGTGTGGTCCAAATTATTTAACGAATTTTGTGAGTCCATAATATATATCCACCTACTCTTTTATAATCCTTTAACGAATTTTTTTTGTTGCGTTTATTGGGTATTAAATTTTTATTTAATATTTGACGAGCATTAAATTTTTAAATAATAATAATATTGTTTTTTATAAAAATTATATTTAATACTATAAAATACAATTAGGGTAAAATACTCTCTCATTTTTTTATAAATGACTTAATTGCATAATTTTTTTGTTTATTTTAAAAACTTACATATAATTATACTTAACCTAATTCAAGAATATTCTATTCAAAATTTTTTTAAAAAATAATATTATAAATTAGAATAACATAGTTATTCTTATTTAATAAAATAACGAACAGTGAACAATTTTACATAATAATATTTTTAAAATAAAAAAATATTTTTAAGTAATAATACTTTTAAAACAAAATAGAAAGAAATTTTTTTAAGTAATAATATTAAGTAACTGTATTTTAAAAAAAATTCAATTAATTAATTTTTTAATACCAAAAAAAAGAAACTTTTCAAATAATTATATTCTTAAAACAAACAAAAGAAAATGTTTTTAAGTCGTTCTTAAAATGAACAAAAAAATATTTTTATTTAAAAAATTAATTTTTTGTCAAATAATTATATATTGTAAACAAAAAAAGAAACAAATTTCAACAAGATATTTTAAAACAAAAAAGGAAATGTTTTTCAAATTATGATATTTCGAAAAAAAAATCTTTTTAAGCAATGATACTTTAAAAAAGATTTTTTCAAGTAATTATATTTTTAAAATTAAAAAAAATTATGATATTCTTAAAATAGAAAAATAATTTTTTTTCAAATAATGATATATTTAAAATAAAAAAATAATTTTGTTTAAGTAACTATATTTCTAAAACATTAAAAAATAATAATGAAAGAAAAATATATTTTGGTCATATTATATAAACTCAATAGTATTTTAGTTATATTATATAAAAATAGTTATTTGACCAAAAGATAATAGCCAATTTTAATATCAGTTAAATAAATAGATTAAGTTGTAATTTATTTTTAATTTATAAAAAAATGATGTGTATGCTTTTAAAATAAATAAAAGGGTTATGTAATTAAGCTATCTTTTGAGTAAGGGAATAATATAATTTTACTCAAATGATTATTATATTATTCTCATCTTTCCTAGGGAGAGAAAATGAAAAATTTTGGGTGTTAATGTGTCATTTAATCAAACGTGGAGGCTGAGAAGGTAATTTTTTTTATAGTCTGTAAATTTTGTATGTCCACGTGACTTTTTATTGTCAATATCAGCAATGCTTGTTAAAAAATAAATAAAATTTAACTGAATAACAAAAATTATGATGAAACTAAGGGACCATATTATTCAAAATAAAACCAAGAGACAAAAACTGTAACTTTGATAAATTAAGTAACAAAAAATATAATTAAACATATAATAAATTTTAAATAATAATTTAAAATTTATTATGTTTTATAATTAAATATTATTTTTATAACTTGAATAATCATTTTATAATTGAACATTTTTTTAAAAAAATATAAAAATAAAAAATACTGTCAATATCAGCAATGCTTGTTAAAAAATAAATAAAGTTTAACTGAATAACAAAAATTATAATGAAACTAATGGACCATATTATTCAAAATGAAACTAAGAGACAAAAACTGTAACTTTGATAAATTAAGTAATAAAAAATATAATTAAACATATAATAAATTTTAAATAATAATTTAAAATTTATTATGTTTTATAATTAAATATTATTTTTATAACTTGAATAATCATTTTATAATTGAATATTTTTTAAAAAAATAAAAAATAAAAAATACACAACCCCATTTAAAAATTTGATATTCATAAAATAGAAAAGTGAAAATTTGACACTACAACAAAAATAAATTTTCCTATCCTTTAATCAATCACATCAAAAATTTTATATGTAAACTTTACATGTTTTTACTTATGTTATTAAAATTATTGTTTTTGTCAGATAAATTTTTTCTCTCTTTTTTAATTAATTATTAATTAATAATTAAATTTTATTAAAATGATTTTAATATCATTAATAAACATAATAATCATCAAAAGTTAGTTTAAATAATAATTAGTTTTGAAAAAATTCCCTTGTTAACATAGTTTGTAATCTTATGTAAATATATAATTAATTTATATCTAAATATTTTATTGAGATTCTCAATTAATAATATTTAACCATCCTAATTAGTTTCAATTTGTTGTTAAAAGTTAAAACATTCTTTTTTGAACTATCATTTAAAGTTTTAATAATTTTTTTATATGTTTTTACTTCCATTAATATATGATGATAAACAATAATAAATAATTCAGTCAGTAGAAAATGAACTCTAATAGCTTAGGGTTTATAAGTATAGTTACACCTTTATTTTTATTTTATGTATAGTTTATGACAAATTATAAAAAAATGAAATTTATGCTTCAAAAATTAATACTCATATTTAAAAATAAATAAAGTATAAAAATAAGAATCATATGAAAAGTTAGCATGTCAATATAATAAATAATCTTATTTCTTGGTCTATTTGCATGATCAGACAAATAATTTTATTAAAATTTATATTTTCATCAATACTTTTGATGTTATATCATTTTTTGATTATGTGAAAAATTAAATTAGTATGAAAAGTTTGTGACTTTGCAAAAAAATAATAGGAAGAATAATAGATATATAGAAAGTTTATTTAATAAAAATATTTTTAATTGCATAAATAATTAAAATTAATTACGAGTGTAAATAAATAAATTAAATATTTAATTAATAAAAAATAATTAATTACAAAAAAATCCATATTTAGAAATACTAGTAAGCCACCCAAGTTCCATCCCTATTCATTGAGATTATAGCTTCATGTTGCTATATAACATTATATTATTAATGAGCAGTAATACTTTATGAGTAATTTTTTTTTATAATTTGTATTTTAAGAAATTATTTAAAAGAAAAAAACTTTCTTTTAATTTCTTTCAAATTTTGTTAGATTCTTTTAAATTTTGTCTTAAAATAAAAATTATAAGAAAAACAAAAGAAATAAAAAGTTACTCATGAATATTTTTACTTTATGAACAATATAGAAAGCACCTAACCCTTAACATCTTTTCTCAAGAGGAGATTAAGACAGCCAACGTTTACTTAATTATACATTTGGTGTATCAAAGTTTGAATCCAAAGTTGATATAAAACATGCCTTTTTGTTGTTAACTAAGCCAATCCTTTCCACCATAAGAATATTTTTTAGGTTTTAATATTCTCTCTTATATTTGTAAAGTTTTAATATGTTTATTATATTTTAAAAATACATAATTAATATCTCTAAAACTACACTAAAAAAATCTGGTGAAAAATAACGAGGTAGTACCTAAATATTAAATTGACGCACACATAAATTGAAAAAATAAAAATACACACCAGCAAATGATGTCAAATGAACCCAAAACGGCATTGTTTTGGTTGGCAGGTGGCTTCCTCCCTTTTAGTTCCAAACATGGTCGTTCAGGTTTCAACCTCTTTCTCAATTCTCCTTCGAACGTGCGACAGTGGTCTCCGCCGCTCCCAAATCTTCTTCTCACCATTTTGCCTATTTCAGGTTTCAATCTGTTTCTCCTTCTTCCACCAAGTAAAGAAGTTAATTGCAGTGGCGTACAATTCAGTCACTTCCGTAGTATATATGTGAGTGGATAGTCATTGTTTGTTTAAAGCTACTTTATACGTAGATTGTTAAATATCTTTCATGGCAAGCGGCAATGCTGTTTCTTCTTTAGTTGTTTTCCAATTTTTGTTGCACAGATAATGGGAATATTTGATATAATCTGAGGGTTGAGAGGACAAATTGGAGGCATTTCAACAACCCCCATAGCTAGCTTCCCATATTATGAACCTCCATTCATAGAGACATACAATACATGCATGGCCCTTTTTCAAAATTCCCTTGGTGACACAAAAAATGGCACTCCCTCTCTGGTGGGGAGACATGTGAGCTACCTTTAATCGATTTTGGGTGGCTAAATATATCTTATATGGTAGTTGGAGGGGAAGTAATGGTGCAATATTGTCGTTGGTCAAATACTGCTGAAGTTTTAACATTAGTTCCATTGAATCATTGCATCAAGCGCACGAATACTGCCTAACACAATTTTTATGGTGAAAGCTGTTAAACTTTCTGTCAAGTTTTCTGAGCAGACTTGGAATTAGGGCTATCTTTCTCTCCTTAAACAATATTTACTCCATACAAACTGGCAAAAAAAAAAAAAAACATGAAAGGTTCATCAAGGATATATAAATATTCATGAGTTCACTTTGTAAATAATATTGTGCATCCTACTTATTATGAGATGTTTCCAAAAAAAGCATGAATATATTTTGATATGATCATGTTACATATTGCTTTAATAATACAATATAATTTATGCATAAGCCAAGTTAATATAATAATCCATTTACGTAACAAAACAAATGGAGTTTATTTACAGGATGAAACAAACATGCCATGTACTGCAGTAGATGAAAGAGAACCAGACATGGATTCAACAAAAATCCTACTACATTGTGTAAGAAGCGGGAAAAGCTGTAACGTAACATTTCTAAATTCTAAACCTAGGCCATTTTCTACTTTGATTGGGTTACAAACTGTGTCTAAAGCTTTGATCAAAAACTAGTAACCGAGTCCTGCGTCCTCTTCGTCCCAATGTCTTCATCCTTAAACAAGGAGTTTGATGGAAACCTTAAAGAGACCAAATGGTGAGAAGAAGATTTGGGAGAGGCGAAGAGCACCAAGAAGGAGAATTGAGAAAGATATTGAAACGGGAAACCTGAGCGACGACGTTTGGAACAAAATAGGGAAAGTCACCGGCCAACCAAAATGATGCCATTTTGGGTCCGTCCTCTAGGATCCGGATCCCATGCAGTCGGATCCCAACTGCATGGGATCTAGTCAATTCTTGACTGTCCAGATTAAGTTGGACGGCCAAGATCCATTCGAAATTTTTTTTTATTTTTTTGTATGATACGTATTTTGAGACAAATTTTTAAAATTTTTTTTGAACAAAACCGTGCAATCAGACCCCTGACTGCACGAGATCCAAATTCGTCCTCTAGTATCATTTGCTTAGGAGCGACTTTTTTGTGTTTTGTATGTAAATCTTTTATCTAATGATTATATTCCTATTTTTAAGAACTATTTTTAAAATCTAAAGAATAATATTAAAATTTTATAAATATAAGAAATAAAATTGAAATATTAAAAAAATACAAGGGATAAAATTAATATTTTACTATTTTTTAAAATAAATTTAGTTTATAAACTTTTTTTAAAATTAAATTAATAATAAATAAATACATAATCATATCAAAATTGAGTAACTTTTATATGCATCCGTTTGTTGGTTTACAATTTTTTTTTTAAAACAATTATTCATTAGAAACCCAATTCTTAGTAAACTTTATGAGTATCATATTCTTATTCGGTGGAAAGATAATGTTTATTTTATATATATTTATAAAAAATATCTATTCAATAATAAAAAATTAAAAAGTGATTATTTTATAATACATTTTTATAAAAATAATTATATTGTAACAATAATTGAATAATTATTTTTTATAAATAATAATAATAATAAATAGTATAGAAATATGTTGCCCATAAGGTATCATATAAGAATTTGATGTCTCATTGAATATCAAAATATTTTTTTTAGAAAAAATTATTCTATACATATTATATTTTGAACTAAATTGTACATACTTGTAGATTCACCCATACCAGATTTTAACTATAAATCTGAATACTGAATTTACTAATATTTCCATTTCCTAATTTAATTTGTACCCGGAGATGAAATTTAATGAATTTGGATTTATACTTTGACATGTAACAATGTAGGAGAGAGTAAGGAAAAACCCATGACTGCACCTCACAATGGAAAACATAACATTCTTCACTTTCTTAAGGAATCTGTTCAATTCGTCCTTATTTGCACCTACCTTATTTTTCTGGGTATTCCTATTCCATTTAATGCCTGCTTAATTAATTTTTGACACAGAAGATCAAGAAACATGCCTTCAGAATGGATAGTATCATAGTACCAATCGGAACAAAGAGTTATGACCAAGTTGATAGGCTCTGTTGGATGTCCAATGAAATGAATAAATACTAGGTAGCCCCAGTTGAATGAGTGTCGTTTCCTGTTTCGAGAAGAATTCTAGTACTACGATTTGAGCGCGCCGGTCCCTCGTATGGGTGGGTGTGGACCCCGCTTCTAAACAGTGGGTCAGTGTTATCGTTTCCTGGAACCACTGAGCTTGAAAGTTGCAAACTTGCAACCACCGACTACTCTTCCTCTATGGCGGCGCGTGTGTTGTCTTTCCTTTACTCTCACGCCTCTTACGTGGGTGTCAATCTACGCGGTTCCAACGAGGTTAAGTATTTCCTCCATTTGTTTTTACGAAATACTATCCTATCACCCCATCAATATTTATCATTTTTATTTTTTATAATTTTTAAATTTTTTTTAAATTTTTTTATTTTTTAAAATAATTAAATATTTTTTATCTTATTTATTTTTTTTAAAATTTTTTAAAACATTTTTAATTTTTTTTAAATTTTTATTATTATTTATTTATAATTTTATTTATTATTTATTTATAACTTAAAAAATTATATAAAAAATATAAAAACATCTTAAAAAATTTTAAAATAAATTTATAATATAAAAAATATTTAATTATTTTTAAAAAATAAAAAAAAATTTTAAAAAATTTAAAAAATATAAAAAAAATAAATAAAACTCTCTATCATCCACTAAAATAAAAAGGTAGAGTGCTCACTGCAAAATATTAATGGGGTGGTAGGATAGTATTTCCTTTTTTATATTTCACGTTCACACAACTTTTCGGTTCTTCTAATCTTTACACTGTTACTAGTCAGACTCTAAAGACACTGAAAGCGAGAAGTCATGGTGCTCTCGCTCTCTCTCTCTCTCTCGCTCTATCTGTATCCCTTCCTGAGTTCCTGTGCAGAAGAACAACGAGCTTGTCCCATCCTACCTTGTTTCCTCCGAAACGACAGATTCCACATTCGCTGCGCACTTACAGAGTAATTTTTTTTTGGGTTTTGATTGGCTGTTCGGTACTTACTGAATCGGAATCTTGCTGCTTAAACTATACATTTGTCAGTTTTCATTTTTTGTATGCTTACCTTTCTGGGTGTAATTCTAGTTTTGGTTTTGATTTCTTCTTTTTTTCTTTTCATTATTGTCTTAATTTTGTAAAGGTCAATTTTGTTTTTATGTCGAATTTTGATCTGTCACAATAATTCCCAGTTCCTTCTTCAATTAATCTTTTCTTCTACACTGGTGTTCTATATGAAATGAAAGCTCCGACTACTGATTTTTGCAATTTAGTTTGTTCTTTTGGTACTTCTGCTGAACAACGCAGTTATTAGTCTCTGGTTGATGGGAAATTTGCCGTTCAATTTAAATATCTATTATTTGCTTTATATGTTAATCTCTCAACAACCCAAAGGCATGTTTGGTTTTCTACCATGCTACCTTTGCAGTTGTAATTATTTCTTTCCTTTTGCACCCCAGTTCCGTTATCATCAGCTCAGTTCTTTTGGTCCCTCAAGCCACAGCTTTTAGTTAAGGTTGCCCTTTTTCACTGTTAAATTTATTTCATCCAGGTGTGTTATAAAATGTTGTGAACAAGTGTGAAGTCTTGTGCTTACCCTAAAATTTTCTACCAACACTTCAAAACCAAATCTCCGAATTGAAAAACCTGACCTTTCTTAGTTGCTTCTTGTTGTGCCATATCGGCACGATTTGAACACAACAGCTGGAAAGTTATGCATTTGAAATATCTCAGATTAAAATTCCATCTTGTATGTTAATTAAGTTTTTGTTCCACTCAGCTTCTATAAAGGCAATTAAATCATGTTGATGTAGCAATCTTACTTTTATAAGAAATAGCACGTGTATTTGGTATTTTTAGGAGGGCTATGAAATAGTGGAAAGAATAAAACTAGATAAATTACCTGTGTTGGCTATGATTACGTATTCATCTGTCCTGTTGTCTCATGCTATAATTTTGGAACTTCTCCATGTTCTCCATTAACTATTTTCCATCAAGTCCATGTCCTTGTGAGTTGTAACATGGACTGATCAAATGGTTTGAATGCCTTAATTTATGGAAGCATTGCGGAACCTCTTACTATAGCCCACTAGATGGTAACTTGCAAAATGAAGCCTTTATATCAGAGTTCCAACACCTGTAGCAACTTGTTAGCCATCTCAACAATCAGTTGCTGGTGTTAGAAGAAAAGCGAAACTATAAAATTTTTGTTTAAATGGAACCTTTTTATGGCTCACTAAGATTGATATTTTGAAGTACCTACTTCGAGCAAATTAATGCACAGCTGGAGTAGAGAATGCTGCATAATTAGTTTTATAACTGTGCAGGGGACTGACTGAGGGTTCCTCCAAAATGCTGCAGAGTCCTGCTCCATAATGGAGGGATGAAAGACTAAGATTTTTGTCTTGTCTTTAAACCAATGGAACTATTGAAGATTTTAGTTTCTAGCAATGTATATTTTGTTTGTAATTTTGAACCACATTGAATCATATATGTGTGCTTGCTTTACAGTATATGTAATTCTGTTACCTCTTTTGAATTTTATGTTGTCCATATTTGCAGGGAATGTTTGGATAAAGAC
>JASKGM010019258.1:17499-30960 GCA_034509205.1 Ceratonia siliqua
GTTGGATATCCTAGCTACTCACTTAAACTTTTGCATATGTAAAATTTCAAAGGCTGCCTTTGTCATGTGACATAAGGGATAAGATGGAATAAGACTTCACTATATTCAACAACCCTCTATAACATGGACTGTCCCTTGTTTAATGGTCACGCCATCTTGGGACCTTTTTGGCACTCCCTTAGAATGTGAATAAGATTCTAGTTTTAGCTTTCTTTTGAATCTTCCCCTCTTTCTCTGATCTCTCTGTCTCTCTATATATCAATAATCTTCTTCCTTCTTCCCTCTGTGCTTCCCTTTAATTGTTTATCTGATTAGATAGACTATTTGGGTATTATTCATCTATTGTTGACTCAAACTCCCATTTATTATATAGCTAATGTACATGGTAATTGGTGGGGGAATTAGATGGGAGCATCATGTGTCAAGGATAATGGAGTAAAGGCTTCTTGGAACCTAGTCTGGGATAATAGGATGATGGAGATGGCTTGATTAGTTGGTCCATATACCCAATAAAAGTAATCTCCCTCGTGATACTTCTACTTTTTCCATGTGATTGTGTATCCCACTTTTCAATTTCTGGGTATGCAGCAAGCAATCATACATAAAATAATTTAGACCTTTATTTCCATGCAGGTGAAGCACTGATCTATGCCATCTTTCTACCCTAATATATACTTTAACCTACCTTTTCTTCCCTCTGATACTAATTATACTTAAAAAAATTATATTCAGCGTCATGATCATCATCAGAGTGTAATATGGAATACTTGATAATGAAGATTTTTTTTTTCTTTTTTTTTTCTCCTCTGTTCTTGATAAAGACAAAAGTTGATACAGTGTTGCATTAGAATGACACCAAAGACATTTTACAAATTAACTGAACCAGATGGGAGCTTTGAAGAAGACTAGGCTTCACAGCTAGTTGATTTAGGCTGAGTTTGGATTATACCTATCCTCTCTTTCCTGCCCTTATTACCCTATAAAGGGAAGAGGAATAGAAGATAAATGATGAAAGTGAAAGTTTGTACCAATATGAATTTTGTGCTTCTTTTAGCTAGGAAGTATATATTTTGGAACTTGTATAAACTTCTGCCAATATACTCATATACCATTCCTGAATTCAAATTAATGGTTTCATAGAATTAGCATATACATGATCTAGAAGACCATATTCCGTTTCATTCAAGAAGCATATCTTTTGTCTGAGAAAACAATAATGAAATGGCATACAAAATAGAATCTAAAAACATATATGCTATTGAAAATTGACCTCACTGGCAAAGCCCAAGTTCTGTCCAAAGTTGCTAAATTGATAAGATATGCCAGGTAAATTGTTTGATTATACTCATTCGTGTTTGGAAACATTTCTATTGCTACTTTTCTTCTCTCTTTTTTGTCATTACATGCAGTTTATCAGAAGATACAAAACATCCCTGCAAATTGACATACTTGCAACTATTACATTGAAAAAGAAATAAAAGAAAAAGAAAGAGAAGAAACTCTCTGCCTCTGTAATCTGTATATTAATTAGTGCTTATTCTTCTTTTCTTTGATTTCTTTGTTTCTATCCTTGAATTCCTAATTCCCCTTCCATTATATCTAACCCTCTCCAACCCATACCCTTAACCCTAGGTAGGCATAGTCATAAAAGAGTGTCACAGCTGGCTAATTGCTAGTTGATATACACGTTTCACTTACTATATCCGTACTTTATGCTGTTTTGCTATGATAAGCAATCCAATAGCTAGCTGGCACATGATATTTCTTCTTGTCTAGCTCTGATCTGACAAAAGACTTCATCTGGGCCAATCTGTTTTCACGTCATCTTAGCTTGGAGAGGAGCAGGTGATTCTAAATCTGTGACGTCAAAAATAAAGAACTACCACCTACCCACTAAGTTTATTATGGTAGCATTTACAATCATAAGACTCATTTATGGACTCAAGATTGATGATCAAAGATAACCTTTGTTGCATACATGGAGTCCACTCAAGCATGGATAAACTTGGCCAATTAACACTTGATGATAAACCTAGCTAAAATGAGGTCATCAATTATGTCCAAGATGACTGTAAGTTTCTCTTTCTTTATTTTCTTTTCTTAACATTATGTGATGTAAATGATTCAAATCTCTCGTTACTAGACGATACCTAGTTGCAAATTTCTCTTTCTAGCTAACTCATACTTTCTTAAAGAAAACTACATTTCCCCACTTGCCTTATATATAAGGCTAAAGAACAAGAGACTGAATTTACTGCAGTAGCATTTATAATTAAAAGGACAATTCCATGGACATTTTAATGCTTTCATGAGCTCCACTACCCAGTGTTCAAAACCTAGCCTAGTTAGCCACACTTGTATTTAAACCTAAAATATTAGGTCACCAGTTATGTGCAAGAATTGCTAATCCGAAGAAAGCAATAAGTTACTCTATATGAACTCATCATATGCTTTTCTTTATCATTTTTCATTAGCCAAATTTACCATAACATAAGTAAAGAGTTAAGACGAATATTTTGGCAGGTGTTTCAGTTCAGCGACAATAATAAAAGACCAGACTTCCCCTTAAATATAAGAGTATCTGCACAATTCTGGAAAGCTAAGCGGTCCAGTATTTGTACCTTTTAAGTACAATGGGGGATCTCATGCATTTAACTTAGAAAATGTGTTTTTTATATAGGACCACAAAGTTCTGCTAAAATTTCAAGGTACAAGGAAAGGCCTTAATAATGAATTCTCAATCTAATTAAACAATTAAGTAAAGTGCACTTGAAGAGGGGTACCTGATGCGATTTCAATAATTGCTTTTGGTTTATATAATAATCAGACTACAAATATAAAGTTGCATCACATAAATATCTTATAAAAATTTTCTAAGATGCATGAGAAATGGAGGCTGTATATTTGTGTACTCTCAAATTAATATTTTTTTATCTAATGTCCATGCCTGTGAGAAGACCAATTTAAATTTCCATTCAGATACCATATTTGTGACTCTCTCTTCTTCTTTTTTTCAAATAAGAAAATACAGCTTATTTGAAGAAGATGGGAGCAAAAAAGAAAAATCCTAGATCGAATTTGAGATAGAAAAGCAAATATAATTTAATGGTTAACGTTAGAGGTAGGGCAAATTAAATTATGAGAATAGTGTTAAGTTAATTAAGTAGAGAAGTTAGGTTCGATTTCTTATCAAGGTAAGAAATAGGAAGTCTCTCACACTAAAATATTCATAATGGATAATCATAAATGAACTAATTAAAACTTTCTCTACGTTCGTGATTACAATCAATTTCTAGTGAAGGGTATGCTCCTTTTGTTTTTGTTTTCTTTTTCATCTTTTTGTCCAATGTTGTTTATAACATTGCAAGATAAATTGATGGGAATGGGATCCAACGAGGAAGAAAACTTAGAATCTTTATAGTCGTTTTACTGAAAACAGTGGAAAAAAAAAGAAAAAAAAGAAGACACCTTTGCTATTTTGCCATTCCAAGATATTTGTTTCTGCAGTTGGTAAAACAAATCGAGAAAAATATCTTATCTTCAGAATGTGGCAAGTAATGTCTTTTTTTCCCTTGCTTCATAACTCTTGTTCATATCTCTATATAAGTCACAGCTTTGACAGCAGGAAAATATGCAAAGCATAGTGAAATCTAAGTCATCCAGTACGAATGATAGCGATAGGGCACTAAATAACATGTGGTACCATCCATCTGGCAAAATGGCAATAAGAGACCAAAAGTTTTCGGCGAAAACGATATACAGTTTCCAAAGAACTCCCTCTGGTTTCATCTTAATCTTCAAAATATGAATTTGGAAATCCTAGTGTTCAAGGATTTCAAGACAGAGATAATTGTGACTACATATTGGACCACATACCCAACCACACTGAACCAGTACTTGCAGGCTAGTTTGGTATAAAATGCAACACAGCTATATCCTGTAATGTTTCTCAATGCTCATTTTACAAGGATAATTGTTGACAAGTAAATAAATTTGTTTATGCTATGATGCTACTGTGCTTTGTAATTCCCCAACTCCAAGAAGGAATGGAACATTCAAGAAACTAAATTCTGCACTGTTAAAACAGTATAACTCTCAAGGTCCTTTTGCATTCTCATTGGCAAAGTATGGAGAAAAAGTTGAGTCCACAAAGGGTAAAAGAGGGCAATGTTATATAGACAACTATTTTCTCTTAAGAAATATATTACTGCTGCTTGTAAGTTGTATATAGCTGTTTGTTAAATGAAATTATTTTATAAAAAGACAAGTGCGTGAACAGTTTACTTTTGATGGAATGGAACATGGTAATAGTTGAACAAGTGCTTTAGAACCTGCAGGCTTTCAATGAATATCTCGGAGTTCGTTTTCTTCTTCATTTAATTTTTCTTTTCGTTATAAAATCCACTTCCTACCTTATTTTTCTTTTCTTCTCTGACAAACTCCACATGCTTATAGAGAGACGTCCAAGCTCACCCACCCACGTTATTTTGTCCACATGGAAGTGGCAGGAAATGGCCTTAGCAGATCTGATTCACACATTCTCACACCTATCCCACTTCTCTTTCCTTCTCCTCTTTCTATTTTATGTTTTAACAATTCTATCTCTCTCAGACTCTCAGATTTGACTCCCAAATTCCACCCATTTTCCCCTCTCTCTTACGTAATATAATTAAGGGGTTGTCACTACTTTATTCTTAGCACCTTGGTTTTCAACATTTGCCTTTATATATAATTCACCACAATTTCTCTCATACGCTCTTGCCTCTATCTCCCTCTGCTAGAGAGAACAAGAGATAAAAGTAATCCTTTGTTCTGTGGGTAAACACAGAAAAAAACATCTCTTCTTGGGTCTATCAAATTTCCCTGCAGTTTGTGAATTAGTAGTCAGAAGAAGGTGGTGGCTAGCGGTAGCACTTTGGAATTGCTTCGTTTCCACTTCTTTTTGTTCCTTCTGCTCTTGCAGAAGATATTCTCTACCCTGTTATGTGAAAACCGAACATCTAAATTTATAAAATTTGCAGTTCTGCATCTTCTGCCTCTCTCTTTGAATATGTTCATGGACATTCTCTTCTGTTCGGCGAATGTTATATGTATTCATATGCTTACATGCGTAACAGATAAAATCAACTCAAGTTGAAATTCGCATAACCAAGTCTTCATCCAGTTTATGCAAATTTGAGTCAATGCACTAATATCTTCTTTGAAAACTTTCTAATTCCAAAACCGAATCTTTCCTTCTGAATCAGCTTGACGTTTCAAATTCTTTTTCCTCCATTGAAGCCCCCAAAGAAAGCTTTCTTTTACATTCAGAGAGAGAGAGAGGGACATGGTAGTTGCATAACTGAGGCCTCTCCACATTTGAAGGGAAGAACTAAAGATGTCTAGAAAGGTATTAAAATCCATGAAGGATGAAAGCCCAGATTTGCAGAAGCAGATTGGGTGCATCAATGGATTTTTCCAGCTCTTTGACCGCCACCGATTCCTCACAGGCCAGCGCACTAGCAGCCAAAGTCCTGACAGACCAACTCGAGGTATTTTACAATTTATCCATGTTTCTGCATTTTTAAGGTGATTTTAATACCCCAGAAAGTTTTGTTAAATTTTCGAAAGAGTGAGTATTAGAGAAAAACGATTAAATGAAAGAATTTGCTTGACATGCATGTTAAAGTCGCTTTCTTCAGTCTTCAAAATATCTCAGTAATGCGTCCTACATCTGTCTCTTTCCTTTTGGTGAGTGGGATAGGGTAAAAAAAGTTCTCTCACCCCACCAAGCTTGTGTTTTTTTGTTACGGGGAGCATCTACAGTCCCATTTTAGGATGTAAAAATGGGCTATAGGATAAATTTGGATATCTTCACTTTTTATTTTTTTTATTTTTGATTTTTTTAGTATTAATTATTTATTTTTGTCATATATTTTTTTTAAAAAATTTAAATTTTTTTACTATTCATTTATAATATTTTTATACTATTTATTCATAAGTAAAAAACTTAAAAAATTAAAAATTAAAAAAAGAATATATATATATATATATATATATATACAACATAAAAAATAATTAATTAATATTAAAAAAATAAATTAAAACAAAAAATAAAAAATGAAGATGTCCCAACTTATCTTCCAACCCTAGATAGAGTTCTCCTTTAATAATTTGACTGACATTTCTGTTTTAGTAATCCCATTATATTATGGTAGTCTGTTTTATTTTAATTTTCCTCTAGTCAAACTTCGATTTCTTGGCTGCCCATGTTAATAATTTCATTTTTTCAAATCTACAAACCTTACACTACTTTAGATTTGACAGAAACAGGTTCTGGAGCTGAAAAAAGTTTTACTTTGATCATTTTCCATAAATATAATCCTTTTCCATAACAGTTTTAAATTTGGCTGATATGTGCTATAGAGAATTTCCTTTGTAGTTATTATTAAATCCCTGTTTCTAGATAAGAGAAACTTACCTTTCTTTCAAGTCAATGTCACAGTAAGCGTCTGGAAATTTTTTTTTCAGAGTGACATCATGTATATATATATACTTGCTGTAAAAGCTGGAATTTACATTTTACTCCCAAATGTCTTACATTAGGATTGGGTCTTTGAGCCATAAAAATATGAAACCTTGTGCCTATCTATGTATGGAATGGCTACGAGTCCAAAACCAAAAATTCACATGGCACATCATTCCGAAAATATTTCTGAGATTATCTGTGCCATAACATCCTTGTACCTCTCACCACATTTTTCATGTAGTAAGCAGTTTTATTAACAATTTTTGTG
The DNA here is from genome assembly GCA_034509205.1 of Ceratonia siliqua. Lineage (NCBI taxonomy): Eukaryota > Viridiplantae > Streptophyta > Magnoliopsida > Fabales > Fabaceae > Ceratonia > Ceratonia siliqua. The sequence goes on from JASKGM010019258.1 coordinate 24,276, forward strand.
CCTTGCTGGGTAGCTTTTACATGTAAACATGCAACAAATATTCTAAAAAGGCTTTAAATAAATGAAAATTGTAGTTTCAGATGTTTCATATTACTTCGAAGTTCCAACTCAATTTTCCGTCCTTTCTCAGGTGGAAGCAGTAATCACATCAAAGAGCTTGGTAGTACAAAGCAGAAAGCAATGGTAAGATAATAGTACTTTAACAACTTATTAGAGAAATCTAGCAGAACAGTTTAAGAACTTGCTAGTATAATTGCAGGCAAAGAATCTGAAGGTTGCGAGAGAAAAGCAGCAATTCTCCACAGAATCATCAATAACTTCTATGTCTTCATCATCTTGTTCATCCAGCATGTCATCCCTTGAGTTTAACAGAACCGTTCAGGTAGAACCACCATCAATTGCTCAAATCAAATTTTCAGAAAACCTCAATTCCAGAGCAGCCATGAAGCAACTTGATACCCCAGGCCAGCAATCCCTTGATCTCCGTGATATGTTCCAAGACTCAAAGCTTAGAAAAGCTCAAGGGTTATCAGTGAAAACTGTGGCTAAAGAAGGAAAGAAGGGTCATACCTTGAAATACATAGACTCCCCCAGGCCTTTGCAGCCCCCCAAATCTGTCGATAAAGGAGTTATGGTTGCCAGTGAACCCTTCCATGTTCTTGCTAAGTCCCAGAAAACACCTTGGGATTCATCACGACTGTCTTATGATGGAAGGGATATACAAGATACGTTCAAATCCACTGTGAAGCAGAAGGAACTGCCAAGGCTTTCCTTGGACAGCAGAGAAGGATCCATTAGAAGTTTCAATGAAGCCACAAGATCTCACAACCTTTTAAAAGGTCAATCGAAAGGGTATGGGAGCTCCAGCACAATGGTTAACCTGCTGCAAGAGCCAGAAACCTCCAAAAGACAATCCAGTGTTGTAGCAAAATTAATGGGACTGGAAGCCTTCCCAGACTGCACACAAACTTGTGAGATTTCGATTGGGACTTTAAGCTGCTCCACCACTAAAAAAGAGCCCTTGGCAAGACCAAGCACAAGTGATGAATACAAGCAACACCAAAGCTCTGGATCCCCAAGAACATGCAAGGGGTCCACATTGCTCCAGTCTGAAAGGGCTGATTCAATCACAAATGTCACATCATATTCACGATCCTCACTAGAATCAACTCCATGGAGGCAACCTGATGCAAGTCAAGGTTCTAAATTACCGGTTTCCAAGGGAAGGGAATCCTCAACAAAAGCCTCTAGCCCCTCTCACTCTGTATATGGGGAAATTGAGAAAAGGCTGGCTGAACTTGAGTTTAAAAAGTCGGGAAAGGATCTCAGAGCCCTTAAACAGATTCTTGAAGCGATGCAGAGATATAAAGATTCATTAGATATTACAAGAGATCAGGCTTCAAATTGTCCATCTGGCAATAGAAATAATAGTAGACCCAATGAAAGCTCAACAATGCAAAGCCCAAGAAACCGACAAAAGGACTCAATATCTGTCACCGTTGAGATGTCAAATTCATCCCAGGGGAGTAAATTGCCAATTGTCATCATGAAACCATCGAAAGTTAAAAGAAAAACCAATAGTCCAGCTTCCACAGAAATGCCAACTCATGGTAAATCAGGCCTCAGCAAGTTTCGACCTGGTAATCCCACAAATGGAAGATTGGTTGACAAGCAAACAGCTAAATCTACGAGTCCGACAATCAGACATCTTAATGATCCATTTATTCAACCCCCTCGTTCAGCAGACAAGAGTGAAAAGATGAGAACCTCAAAATTGATGCAATCCTCAAAAATTTCTCAAGACACCAATGGAGAAAACATCAGCTCTGGTAATAAAACAGGGACTGAGAGCCCAAGAGTGCAAAAAAAGTTTGGTTTGGAGACGCGTTCTCTGCCAACCAGTCCATCATCATATTGCAACTATAACAGAAGACAACACAATAGGCAGTCTATAGAGTTGTCCTCCCCAGGTACAACACCCAGACAAAAATTCTCAACTTTGCAAGAAGCAAATGAACGCTTCAGCAAGATCAGCTGTCCTAGCAGGGATTTCAAGCACAATATTGATGCCATTTCTCCAGATTTTGAAAGCAACAAGAACTTGGCCACTCGTAGTGGCATCAAAGTCATTCACACTGATCAATCTGAAAAGATCAGCAGCACCTCCTTCCAGCTGCACGGCCTGAATCAAAATGTAAGTATATTTTTCTCTTGAAACTAGATTTTTGCATTTAATCAAATGACTCAAAATTCTTTCACTAAGCAGATTGCAGCTAAAGAGTTGAACAAGGAAAGCTCTATGGCTGAAACAATAGTAACTGCAGAACAACCAAGTCCTGTCTCTGTTCTTGATGATGCATTCTATAGAGACGACCCACCATCTCCAGTAAAAAAGAAATCAGAAATCTCAAAAGATTCAGGTATTGCACATTTAATTTCTAAGCAATGTACATTAAATGTTAAATACGTGTAAATCAATTGTCAAATGAGTCCCTGCACCCAACACTCTTTTGTGGCATTCACAAAACCATCCAAGAAAGGGGGGGTTTGACTCACATTTTGATTATCTTCAAATTTATTGCTACAGATGAAACTCTAAATGCTGATGATGATGGGGAGCAGAGCTCAGCAGATCTTTCTCATTTTACCAACACCACACAAGCTGACCTCAGCAATGGGACCAGCGATAGAGACTTAAACACTCAGAATTTGGTTCAAATACTTCGACAAATTGACTGCACTCATGAGAAACCCATCCATTTCAATGAACCACTCTGTGACAGAAAAGATCCTGACCATAAATATATATCAGAAATACTGTTAGCATCAGGTCTGCTCAGTGGTCCTAGCTCTAGCCAGACATTTCAGTCACCAACCCACCTGATTAACGCAAAGTTGTTCCTTGTACTAGAACAAATCAAGACAAACAAACTTTACAACATTGAAGACAGTGCCAAGACAAATGAGAAAATGCAAAGAAAACTCATATTTGATGTTGTTTGTGATATTCTAGTTCAAAAACTAACATTGGAGAGTTCTTCCAGTCAGTGGTTCCTTCCAAATGTGTTGGCAAGTAGAAAATTGAGGGGGCAGAAGCTTCTGGGTGAGCTTTGCTCAGAAATAGATAAGTTGCAAAGTAAAAATAATGAGGGTGAGAATTTGATAAGTCTCTTATGGGGAGATTTGACGCATCACCCCACAATTTGGACAAACTGCTACAGTGAGATACCAGATATTGTGTTAAATATCGAACGGTTGATCTTTAAAGATTTGATAACTGAAGTTGTGAGGGGTGAAATAGCAAACCATCCTGGCAAGCATTGCAGGCAACTGCTGTTTCTCAAGTAGAAATTTTGGGTAAGCAGTTTTACAAGAAATATTCAGTCTTCATTCACCTTTCTTTTTTAGTTACACATAATAGTTTGAATGGCAAGAAGCTACTTGACTGACATTTTAACCTTCATTTCGTATAAACTCGTGCACATTTATGTGTGCCTTCACCTTTTTTGCATGATATTCTATTTTGATCAAATACATGTTGAAATACAGATAAATGTATATATCAGTAATCAGTGAGGTGATAATATCAAAAAAAGTAATCAGTGAGTTGATCTTCTTGAGTTCTACTATAGATGTCTTCATTTTATCAGAGCCAGTCGTTGAACAATTATGCACATGCAGCTTTGAGGATTAGATAACACTCTTTCCTCTATGTCATGTGTAGCATAGTGCCAACTCTCTATCTCCCAATATATGTATGTCTTTCAACTGGGATAGTGCTAACAACCATATTCATTATTCATATCGTTGCATGCCATGTGGAGATAGTTCATACATCCACAGTCTGGTCTCTTGCCAAGACTCGGGAAATATTTCAACTTGTTAACCCCCATGAATAGCATATAATTGTGTTCAGCATCAACTTTGTTCTTTCGGTAGATAACATAGAATATTGTGCTATAATGATGGATTTAAAAGCAGAAACTCATACCTATACATTTGGATAAATGTATCATCCAGAAAACACAAATACTATATCCAAAAATACCTCAGTTCGCACAGTTGAACAACGACGATGAATCTTTTTTTATTTTATTTAACGAAATGGTCGGCAAAAGAAACTTGAGATCTAAGCATTACAATTATCCCCGTTAAAAGAATGGAATATAAAACACCTCATACACTGAAACACCAGTCAAATTGTAGCCTTCTTCACCTCAGTCAAGTATTTGGTTTTAGCAATGCTATTAATGATCGGGATAATGTTTGTATTTTTTTATTTGAGTAAGAGTATTTTTGTCTAAAAATTTGAACTTTTGTTTTTAATTAAAGAAATGTTATTTATACACTACTTTTTTTTATACTTTTCTTACACATTCACTTTTAACCATTGATATATTATATTATTATTTATCATATATCATCATCATTATTTTATAATATATCAACAGTTAAAAATAAACGTATGAGGTGAAAAAAAAAAAAAGATGTACAAATAACATCACTCTAAAAGTATTTCTTTCGTTGGCCGAACACAAAAAAACAAAAACAGCTATTTACTCTACCACATTATGGCCAAACAATTACTTAATCAGTTAATCTTAACTGAATATTTGCTAAGGTAGTCAACATCATCATTCATCGACTGAAAACTTTGGCTTTGTCCAAACAATACAACAACCAGAACCTGGCATTAATACAATCTGTATTAACATATTATTTCTATACGCCTATACCAGTGATAGGAGATATCAGAAAAATAACTGCAGTAATGCTACAAGACACCTTTCAAACCAAGCTTGCACAAATATAGCCCTATCTTGTAAGTTGGAAGTGTATAGTCTGTAATTGATCCAAGAATAGTCATATTAATGTCAACTTAAATAAGAAAAGTTAAATAGATAAATACATCAAACTCTTGAGGATTTAATATTCTCACAAACAAAAGTGCTCAACACTAATATTCATTCTATTAACCCCAATGCTACCTTGGGTTTTTAACAAAGAAACAACACAGAACTCTCAATCTACATTCTAGTAAGTCAGCTATAATTTTATCGGCTTCCTAATCATTAACAATAAACAAATCAAAGTATCGTAAATGGTTGAGCTACAGAAGTGTAAGAAGGATTTCAAAAGGACATGACTTATTTAGACCTCAGGCCAACCAAAGATTGAGAGTATGATCGAAGAAGAGAAAAGAAATTGTGTTAAAAAACTGTCTAAAAATTGCCTGCATCCCTATATCTTTTTCTTCCCAAGGAGTTGAGCCAGATGCAGTAGCAATCCTTTATTTATATAAGCTAATTCTATCTTTCAGCCAAAAAACCATGAAAATATTAGCTTACACCCAATACATGAAAAATCATAAATAACAATATAATGATACTAACAGACCAGAAAGATTGTGATGGAAACCCACAAAAACAGAGAAAGAAACTGATGGAAAACACTGAAATTCTCTGATATAATTATCAAACTGTCACAGTATTCCAACACGGAGAACTAAACTGACATCAACACAGTACAACAATCTAACAGCAACACAGCTAAACACCAGAATCACAATATAGAAAGACAATACAAGATAAACTAATCTAGCACTTCAAGTGGCTAGACACTCCCAAGTATCCTAGCACTTCGAGAAGCTAAGGGTCTCGCAACTCCATATTCTCCTTATGCCATAACCCCACCCCACTCTGTTTTGTCCCCTGCTACATAACTGCCTTCCACTCCCACAACCCCATATTCTCCATAACCGTTCCTTCCTTTCCCCTCTGCTTCTATATCTTTTTTCCTTTCAGCAGTCCTGCCACCTGTCCACACATGACTTCTTTTGTAACTCCCTTTTATCCCTTTTTTCTATATACACTTTGTGCCCTTTTAGCCCCTGGGGTCTATCAGATTGGCACTCACAGTGGCAGAAAAGGAGAAATTTCACCAGTGAGAAGAAATTTTATTTATATATAAATAAAAAACAGTCAGGAGTTACCTTCAGTTTCAGCCATCTAATGTTGGACCCAAAGAGAGAAGAATCAGTTACCCACTGAGTGAAAGATGATAGGAAAACAGAAGAGCTGCAGAGAAGCAAGGCTGCAGATGGAGAGTGGAGGGAGGGAGGGAGGAGAGGAGAAGGGTTTTAATTTGAAATTTAATTTAGGAGAGAGACAGAAAAAATGGTTCTGGAAAACAGTGAGGGAAATGCAGATGTTATCTCATGAAATTAAAAAAAAAAAAGTCCCCAAAATTCTCTCAGGAAGCACAAAATTATAGGACGAAATGGGAATAGAAAGAAACTGAAAAAATAGAAAGCCGTGGCTAAGCTGGCTTATAAACAGTAAATGGAGGGAATAAATTGATTACACAGTGATTCCTGCCTGTGTGTGTGTGTAACATATAGATAGATTGTAAAGTGGTTGAAAAGACAACCAGACACTAAATGAAAACTTTGATTTATATTGTTCAGCAGTAAAAAGGCAGCTAAAAGCCATATATAAATGACACAATGATACAATAACTTATTGCATAATATTAGTATTTCTTTGATTTTGGAATAAATGTATACTTCATAACTGACTTCAAGTCATTTGGAGGATTCCATTCTGACACTTCAAGTAACTAGTGATTTTCTTGGAAAATGGATGGCAACATTATTCTTTGCACCATAAAATTTTGTTCAATAAAA
>JASKGM010019269.1:0-30951 GCA_034509205.1 Ceratonia siliqua
TTTTGCTAGCCCAGCCCTATTATTTTTCGGGTTAGATCGGGCCAGCCCATCGGGTTGGGCCCATTTTGCCACCTCTAATCCTCATTCATGAAAAGTTGGGGTTTCTCACACTTATACCCTAAAGTGTATTTCTCATCATAGTAATAACACAGCCCCTTGTCACTCCTTTCTTTTACTTTTTGGCTAGTAAATTTTTCAATTGTTGGTGTTGTTAAAGTGTTGCTCTATTTTTGGTTAGGTGGAGGTCCTAGTAACCCCGCTGATGTCGAAGTATTAGTCTTGGTAAATTTCTGAAAATCCCTCCTTGTTTCTTTTGTAGTGTGCTATGTTCTTCAACTGAATGAGCTACTCCCATGGCTTTTGATAGGTTTTGTGGTTGCTTGATCTTTACATATAAGAAAAGATCATCACACAGGCCTACAATAAAACTCTCCACTAGGAACTTTTCAGGTAATCTATCCACCTAATGTGAAAGTCTTTCAAATATTTCTTGATAGACTACCACCATTGTGGATTGCTTTAGGCTACTCAAAGCCTCTGAGGGATCTTCATAATTAGTGGGACTAAATCTATGAAGGATAAACTTTGCGAACTCCTCCCAGGTCCTGGGTCCATGGAGTTTATTATCCCAACAGTGCCACTGTAAAGCAATACCCTCTAAGTGAATGGAAGCTAACTGGACCTATTATACTTTAGTTACATTCTTGAATTCAAAGTACTGCTTTGCCTTATACACCTAACCCATAAGGTCTTTACCTTTGAACTTCGAAAAGTGTAGCTTCAGCTATTGGTGATGCTCTCCTTGGTTGTTGTTATGATGAGGATTCAACAATGACAAGGGTTCATATATAACGAATGAGTTTATATCTGAGCTTTAAGCTGGTGGTGTTCTAGTTGTTCATAGGGTCTGAAGCTCACTGATCACCATCTGTAATGAAGCATAAACTTGGTCAAAATTAGACTCATGTCAAGCCAAAATTTCATATACCTCATTCAGAACTCGGCATTGCTCTTGTTGTGAGTATCCATGGGAAGGAACCAGGCTCTGATACCAGTTGATACAATATAACTAAAGAAGAAAAAGATTTTATATGAAAGATAGAGGAAAGGAAACTGAGATAAATATTTCTACATAATAAACTACAAACAAAGACCAATTACATATAGCAAAAAATGACAACCTAATACAATCAAGATTTACGGTAATGAAATCTCAAAAAAGTAAGACTCGGCGATCCCCCATAAATGCTAACCCTATTACCAGTAAAGCAGGATGACTGAAACCAGAAGTAGTATGTTGTATACATGGAAATTAGCATATCAAATTCCTTAAGCCAAACTTAATGTACTGGCAAAATAATTTGGTTGGACCAATTGAGTTGCCAGGTTAGTTGAGTCAAGATGGTCGACCATGAGGTCTTATGACAAGATTATTGGCCCATATTTCATATGTTCCTTGTCAACCAATGTGGACTAAGTTAAGGGTATTGTAAACCATGGCAGTTCATACTTTCTATCATTGAATGAATGAAGGTAAAAGATCTGGTCCTTGGAAAGACTTAAGAATATAGAGAGTGTCTTTGAAAGAGATCCTCAAATTCCCAAACTTAATGTATTGATAAAACAATCTGGATAAACCAATTGAGTTGCCAGGTTAGCTGAGTCAAGATGGTCGACCATGAGGTCTTATGACAAGATTATTGGCCCATATTTCATTATGTTCCTTGTCGGCCAATGTGGACTAAGTTAAGGGTATTGTAAACCATGTCGGTCCATACTCTCTATCATTGAATGAATGAAGGTAAAAGATTTGGTCCTTGGAGAGACTTAAGAATATAAAGAGTATCTTTGAAAGATCCTCAAAATTGTCAGCCCTGTCAAGAAAATAAGTTTGGGCTAGGAAATCTTTATAAGTAAAAATAGAACCTTGTGAAGGGTACTGATTGTCAACCTGAACATGGTCACCTAAGATAGCTTGTAGCCAAAATGAAATAACCCCATAGGGCTGCTGTAATTTGTAAATCGATTGCCGACCAAGTGGTTTTTTATTATTATCATCTACAGAACTCAATAAGTTAGAAAGAATAAACTCCTCCAAAGCAAGTTAACAACCATCGTGCAAAAGAATAGTTAAGGAAAAAGTTCCTTAACAATCCTCAAGGTAGGGGGATAAACAATGAACTTACAAATCCAGTAGAAGAGAAAAATGATATGTTTGTTGGCGAAAACGAGAGTGTTATTAACCCCTTTAAAGGTAAAAATGAAGGTTCCATAGGAAGTGTTCTTCTTGTTTATAGCCAACCACAACAAGATCAACCGTTTTGGTTCCAAGATTGGTGTAAAAACCTCCTCGAGAAGAAAGAAACCTTTGATGGTAGTAACATAAATGAGTTGGCTGAATCAAACCAAAACTTAAGTGAAGACCATTGGTCAAACAGCTCTAGAATTGAAGATTTGTGCTGATAATCAAAGTGCTAAGAGCTATAGAGTGTTAACTCACCTACGTAGCATAAAAATTCCCCAATTGTTTCGAAGCATCACTTAAAGAAACTCGAACCTTATTTAACCAAGCAATATACCTTGGAGTGGGGATTGGAAAATTCCTACAGGAACATGAACAAGGAACCAAGGATGAATAGGAATCTCAACCCCAGCGAAAAGGAAATGGTTCGCAGGGTGATTGATGTGTGAAAATAGACCAAACATATTCTTAGGTTTTATTGTGCAAATTGAGGAGATTTTATATGCTTTCAATGTTATTATACATTAATTTAAATAGTAGTTATTATAATATCTTTTAATACCTCATTTTCACACATTTCATAATTTAATTCTTTCTATTTTGGAAATAAAAGGGGCTACTGGATAAAAGGAAGGAAGTGCAATATAGTGGCTAGAAGCATTGAAGTAAATGGAAGTTGGGTTGGTTTAAGTAAACCAGAGCATTGTTCCATTTTTCAGAGACATCTGAAGCTACAAACCTCTATTTCAAGTGTTCTTTAATTTGATTGAAAGATAAGACAAAGGCCAAAATCTTTCATGAAGAGCTCAAGACCCATTTATGCCATTCAAATGCCTAAACATAGCAAAACCCGAGGCCTCTAAATCTATTAGAAGCCCAACAGCAGTCTAGACCCTGTCTCAATTTTCAACTCATATCCAAAGCTATAGAAGTCTAAAATTCACAAGCCCTAGTGCATTGGAATTCTAAGAAGGAGATCTAAAAATTTTATGAAGATCCCAACTCCAAACTATGCTGTTTTGATGTGCTAAATGTAGCTGGATGAAAGTAAAAAGGGACGGTGTCCTTTAGTTAAGGGGGGAGAAGTAGCAAAACTCTGTAGTTCGGCGTCTCAAAAAGTGTGGAAAGTTAAGTTTTATAAGGAGCAGTAGTCAAATAAAAAGACCATTCTAAAACTAAATTTTGGGAAGAAACCAGTGGCTGAGAAAAGGAGAAAAAAGGGGAGCTTGTGAGGAATTACTTTGAGGAGATGGGGAGCTAAATTTATAAGAAGAAAAGAAGCTCATCTCTACCTTTCTCTTTTACTCTCTCTGTTTATTTTTCTGATTTAAAGTTGTTAGTGTTTTTTCCATAATGTTTTTCTTGAATATTTTCTATTTTAGTTGGGATATTATGAGTAGCTAAATCCCTATTCTAGGAGTGGGATGTAGTCATTGAGGTTTTGTTAAGGATTAATTTTGGTTGTTAGGATATATTTTCTATGTTGCAATTCAATAAATCTAATTTTATTGCTTATGATTTACTGGACATGAATTGTATGATTTAAGGCATTGAGTGATGGAGAGAAAGTGAAAGCTTAATGTTAGTTCATAGATTTATTGGACTTAGGTAGTATAATCACGAAAGTAGATATATGCCTTTCTGACATTTGTTTAGATTCCATGAAGCCTAATGCATTAATGTTAATATTTGTGATCACGAAAGTAGATATAAGGTTAATATAGATAGAAGCATTATTCTTTGAAAGAAGATAATACATAAATTAAGGAATATAGCCTTTGTAACTCAGAAAATATAAACAACTATTACCACATCCATAGCAGACTCAATTGATGAACCCCATTCCTAGGATTCATTATTATTGATTTCTTTTCACATTGTTATTTTGTTTTTGTCTCAACTACAATTTAACTACTTAGATAATATAGGGGATTACATAATTTTGATACTTGAAACATCCTCCTCATGGAAATAATACTTTATTCATCACTTTATTACTTGTTAGCGAGAGCGTGCACTTGCGTTGCGTTTTTTCCTATCAAAGTTTTTAGCACTACTGCCGGGGAGGCAACATTTCAATATCCATACCACAAATTTCTTGCATTAATTTAGGCTATATTGTTATTATGTGTTTGTACTTATTTTTTATTTTTTTATTTTTTTTATTCGTAGGAAATTTATTTTATTTTTATGTCTTTTTTCTTTGGGTGGAATTTAGTTGGCAAGTTTATGCTCTTTTTCAATACAAAACATTATTTTGAGAAAAATTAGGATTCTTGACCATGTCATTTTTAAGCCAAATTCCATCATCTTTTAGAACTTTTCAATTTTTTTTTATATTTCATTTCCTTTTTAGTGATTAAAATTATGTGTTTGTTGTTTTATTTAGCATTTTATTATTTATTTTTGTGCTTATCATTGTTATTTGTGCTTATTGTATGCCCAGGAATCGTGTTCAAATTATAACTTTTGATCCAGAGATCAAAAAAACCTTGGGGGTAATAAGAAAGCAACAAAGAGTGAAGCAAGCTCACACTTAGTTTGAAAATATGGATGATAATGCAATAACTCAGCATCTTAATAAACCTGCTCAGTAAAGGATATTACAGAAGGATCATGCAATGCTGAACATTAATGGTTCACAAAGTAGCATAGTCAATCCCACGATAAATGCTAACAACTTCGAAATTAAGCATGGGATGATTCAGATGGTCCAAAATAATTAGTTTAAGGGAAGTCCAAGTGAAGACCCTAATGCTCACATAGCCTACTTTCTGCGAATCTGTGACACAATGAGGATGAATGGGGTGAGCGATGATTCAATTCAATTGCGATTATTTTCATTTTCACTTAGAGACAAGGCTACAACATGGTTGCAGCCTAGAGCCTCAAACTCATTCACCACATGGGCTCAATTATCTGAGGGTTTTTTGAAGAAATATTTTCCTACAGAGAAAATTACTAAGCATAGAGATGACCTTACAATTTTCATGCAGATGGATGGGGAATTATGAAGCCTAGGAGTGATTCAAGTAGTTACAAAGGAAGTGCCCACACCATGGTCTTCATAATTAGCTAATTGTCCAGTTATTTTACAAAGGAATATCAGAACAAGTTAGAAACACAATTGATGCTGCAGTTAGTGGATCTTTAATGGGAGGAAAATCCACTGAGGAAGCACTGGATTTATTTGAAGACATGGCTTTAAACAATTACCAATAGGCTAATGAGAGAAGTTTTTCAAAGAGAGTTCAAGTTCAAGGTATACGTGAATTAGATAGAATTAATATGCTAAATGCAAAAGTGGATTCTTTGGTGAAAGTACTCGAAAAATTAGGGAATGTGAATGTTAATGCTTGTGGACATTTATGTATAGATTTCTTTGATCCTATAATTATTTGCTGGAGTCATTCTCATTTATTCCTAGCATAAGTCATGGGACATCATACAGAGGAGATTAGGGAAGTATTTACTCTTATGACTAAGGGTATTTAATGTGTATTTTTTTCCCTTGTATATATTCTTTCTCCAGCTATAATCATTCACTACAGATCAATAAAATCATTTTTTCCCACATGGTATCAGAGCCCTCATCCTTGGGTAATTTTCTCAATTTTTGGCCTTCATTTCCTATGACATTTTTGGAAACTCTCCCACTGAGTTGTTTCCAACCTAAATCTCTAGGTGGATAGTATCTTGTATCATACCTACGTTAGCCTCAGACTGTGCCGATCCTTCTGTTGTTCAAACGTTGTCATCAGAATTACCATCACGTGCTATCACTCACCATTCACTTCTTCTACTAGTAGCCAACGTTTTGACGCATGGAGGAGTGTGAGAACCTTGGTGACTCTCAAACTAGGCCAGACTCCGGTGACTCCGTTTTTTTTTACCATTATAGCCATTTTTACTTGGCCTTTATTGTCAAATTTCAAATCTGGTACCATTTCTATGATATTTGTATTATGTAGTGCTGTTTGGTACTGTTTAATATGTTGGCCTTCATTGCCACTACAAGAAAAATGTTATTTTCATCCACGCTGGTACTGTTTAGACCTTTGTTGTCTACTGGTACTATGTATTATGTCATTTCCTGCTGCTAGTGTGTTTTGCTGGTTCTAGCCTTCCTTGTTGCAACAAATAAGTATATTTTGTGAGTGCTAGCCTCATTTATTTGATATTGTTTACTATTTGCTACATTTTCATATATGTTCTCATTACATTTATTCACTTTTCCAGTCTACCCCTCTATCAGTTCTTAGCCTTTGTTGCTAAATATTTATGACTTTCATTGTCAATTCTTCTCAAGCCTTCATAGCCATTTCTATTTTGGCCTTAATTACCAAATTAAACATATTGTCAGAGATTATTTCTACCAACCATATGGAAAGTTCATATTATTGATTTTTTTCACTAAAGCTAGAGAACCCAAATGATCACGGATAGCACTCACTTACAATCAATTAATTAATTTCTTTGATTCAGATAAATATTTAGTTAATTAGATTTAGCACAAGAAAAAACACACAACCATCTAAATTAAATCAAACCAATGAATTTAATTTAAACTCTTATCCAAGAGAATTCAATTAAGTACAGATGATATGTCTAACTCCTAATTCTCAAATATTCTATTTAATAACAAATAATAGATGGTCAGTCCATAATTTATAATTAAAGGTATTATGAACAATTAACAAGAAATAATCTCAAACTTGCATTAAAAGCAATCCACCAAAATATTCAATACATTAATGGTAGCTAAACTACACACCTACAATATGTTTAACCTCTCATAATTAAATTTAACCCATTAAACTTAATTATAAAAATTCCAAACAAATTGCAAAATGAAATGGAAATAGAAGGGAAAATAAAATAAAATAAAAGAAGAGAAAATCTCTCCCTAAGCAACGCATTGCAAGTGGGATGGTGGTTTCTGGCGTTGTGAATCTTCAACGGCTGCATGATGAACAGCATGATGTTTAACAGTGGTTGTGGTGGCCGGCAATGATTATGCGATGGCTGGCAATGGTGGTGAGATGAACTACGGCATGGGCTGCGTAAAGGAGAAAAGAAGAAGGAGGAGAAAAGAAAAAAAGAAGAAGAAGAAGGAAAAGGTGATGATCTATGAGTGGTTATCAAATGATGGATATAGTAGGATATTTTATAAGGAGAAAAAGTGAAGTCCTAATGTGAGAAGGAAATTGATGGTGGAATTTTGGTGAAAAATTAAAGCAACAATCCTAGTGGAGTAAGGAAATCGATGGAGGAAGTTTTTTATTTAGGAATAAGACTCTTCATACTCTTCTTTGACACTTCCTGCAAATACACAAAAAGAATCTCAAAGTAACATAATTCTAAAATAAAACATATAAAAAAGAACTAAAAATATCCCAAATTATTAGGACAAATATTGGTTTATCAGTATGCATGAGGAGTAGTGTGTTGTCAGGACTCTACCTTATCTTATTATTATTCTTAAAAGTAGCTAGTTATCTAGTGGTTTCGTAGTAGTAGTATGATAAGTATCTAAGGCAGTTATCCATATCTCATGGCTATAGTTGGTAGGCTTCTCGGTTATTTAATAAGATGCTAGCAAGCAATGCATCATTATTAGAATAATAAACTTTTCTTAAGTCCTTAGTGTATCATTTGCTATCAAAGCTAAATGGCTTCTCAAAAAGGGAAGATCTAATGCTTGGAAATGGAAGTGGTTAAATTGCATGAGGCACTGCAAGGTAATAATTAGAAGGTCTAAGGGATGGCAACAGCCATGAGGTAGGGATTCGACGAAGTCACATGTGCATTGACTAAGCTACTAAGACAAACACATGAGGCAAAGGAGCATGATGCTTCCAACAAGGCAATGGTGAAACCAAGACCAGCAGAAGGCAATGTAAGACGAGCAGCACCTCGGTACATCAAAATGGACTTTCCTAAGTATTGAGGCATTGATCCAACTAAATGGATTCATCATGTCTGCCACTTCTATGATTACCAGGGTACTTTAGGGGATCAACGTGTTCCACTTATTGGGAATAGGTTGCCCTAGAAAGCAAGTTGTATTCCTCAAATTGATGTAAGTATATTTTTTATATTAAAAAATAAAGTGTTCATTTATGTAAGCTTCATTTTCTAACTATTAAGGTTCTTAGATTCTAATAAACCAAGATACATTTGCATAAGGAGATATGTATCTTTGGATGAGTCTAAAATACTATTAACAATCACTGAGTATAGTCGATCACTCTATTTAATAAAGACTATTATGTCTGGATTACCTCCATAAAAAGAATAAGATTATTTTCTAAGGGAATAATGAATATCAAATCATTCAAGTAGTAGACCTTAGGTAATGACACTATTAAATGAATTGGAATCAAGTGAGATATCATGTTCAAGTTAATATCATTGCTTTGAACTTGCATTCATGCGCATTACATCCGCTAGTGGCAAAACCGAAATCCTGATAGATTATGAACTTGTATTCATGATCATTGTGATATTTGATATATTATGGGCACGACCATTATGTGACATTGGTCAAGACTCAGTATGTTGAAATTATAGTAGGAGTAAACATCCGGGGACATAAATCTAAGAAATGGAGTTCATAGTATTATATCACTTCTAATGATTTCAAGAAGAAAAGTGACACATCTGGGCCCAGTAAAATGATGAATTAGCTACTCATCATTTCTAGGTCATTTTAGAAAAGTTTTAAAAGATTATCGAGTCATTTATTGGATGAAATTTGAGACCATGGGACAAAATTGATATAAGGGGTAAAACAATAATTTCATCTTGGTTAAAGAATGGCTACAAGGGTACACAAACATTAGGTTTACAAATTGGATAAATCAATATTAAACATTAACTTCTCATAATTTTAGGAATTAACAAGAGTGCAATCATGAGTCTTTGGTGAAGTGACTTCATGATTAATAAGCTAGAATTATCTTAATGAGATTAAAATAATCCCAAGCTTATTGGAGCTTAAAATTTCTTTTTCCAAACGAATTCCCTACCTAGCTTTAGAGAATTCAATCCACATAAGGATTAAATTTAAGATAAAATAAATTGATATCTTGAAGCATTTATGTCTTAATTAAGACAAGAGTCGTCTTAATTTTTGACAAAGAATTATTTTAGGATAAATGTTATCCTAAACATGCTTGAAAATGTGAGAAACATTTTTTTCACTAAAGAGATAAAAATAATTATTACATTAGTTGTCTAAATTAAATAAGTGTTGTTTTAATTAGATAATGAAATTTTAAGACAAAGGTTTGTCTTAATTAAGATAACTCAATTTAGACAACATTTATCTTAAGTAATTATTAGACTACTTTAAATTAATATTTGAAATATTCAAATTAATTAATTTAAAGAAGTTGATTAAAATAAAATTATATCTGAATTTAATTAGGGATTTTGGCTATAACATTTTATTAGGATAAAATTAATTTAATTAATCATTTATCATAATATTATTGCAAAATTTGAATTATTCAAACTTGTGAAACAATCTTTTCTCTATGTAATGGGGAGGTGCATAGCCAAAAAGAGGGGATTGGGCTCTGAAATGTTCAAATATATTCCCTCTTAATTATCTTAATTATTTAAGTGTATAAAGGTTGAAAATTAGAAGAGTTTTAATTTCTTGGGTAACATATATTCACCATAAAACAAATTAAGTCAAATGGGTTTAATTAAATGAAATTCATTTATTTGAATTTTAATTCATGCATGACCAATTAGAAAGCCACACATGTTTTATTTAATTGTTAAATAAAATGTTATTATCAAAATTAATAATATGATTATTAATTGATATAATGTTAGATAATATAATTATCTAATTCCCCCCATAATAGGCATGTGGATCCCTAATTGTTAGGGATTGATTTTTTGAATACACTCATGTGATATAAGGTTAAGTGATTACATATATCACTTAAACCCTTTTCCCTCAACTAGCCGTCCAAGCATTCTTCAAAAAGAAAAAATTCCTAGTGGGTGTGAGGTTTGAGAGAAAGAGAGAAACACAATTTAAAGGCTTTGATTCATTGAGTGTTAAAGATTTTGTTCTTCACGCCATACTGCAAGGAACAAAGGGGAAGTGGTGTGTTACCAAATAGAACTTCAAACCTCAGCAACGAAAGCTAAATTTGATTGCTTTCCAAGTGGAAGACTCACTAATATATTATTGCAATATAGTGGCAATTATTTTGTATTTATGGGCAAAGGTCATTCTCCTGCAGTGAATTAAGTTTAGTTGATTAATTACCATGAAATTAATAAATTGATACTTGAAATATAAATGAGGGTTTTGATGAGAACAAAGGTATATAAAATAAAGGTGAATGTAAATATAAGCAATATAACCATACTACAAGGAACAAAGGGGAGACTCACTCAAACCTTGGCAATGAAGGCTAAATTTGATTGCTTTCTGGTTGCGATTTTATAACTATGCAAATACAAGTGTACGTTATCGTGACAAGTAATATAGAACGAGTAAAATTATTGTTCCCACAAAGAACCTTTACTAATTTGTTAACTACTAAATTTTATCTTTCTTAATCTTAATCAAACCAGTACTTATAGCAGTTCAAATTGATTAACTAATTAAAAACAATTCTAGAGATCAATATCAAATAACTAGATATGTAAAATAATGAATTTGCAAGGCTAGGACTACAAATTTCCCCCACACTTCACCAGCTTAACTTTTCTCCCCAATATAGTTAGCAAATTACCTTAATTACTAGTCTGGTTCTTAACTAACCAATTATCTCTTCTGAGATTAAATAGATTTACCCTTAATTAAATTCACCTTATATTCCTATGAGCAATTCTAATCAAGTGGTTCATTAAGTTCAATTCCCTATTTAACAACCATATGTGTTACATACGTATGTTCCTATCTTATACAATCTCACTGCTTCCGCTAAATGATCACATATTCCCTTCTTTATGGTAAAACCCCAATTTCTTCTTTTCAGTAGATCTAGGGTTCCCTAAATTAACCTATGGCCAATAGATTACTTACAATAAGCATAAAAGAAAGGAAGTAATTGAGAATAAAACACAACTTTATTGAGAATCGATCAAAACTAGATCACATATGGGTTCAATTTGCAATCCTAGATAAAAGCAACTACTCCATCACTAGAGTTATACTCACATATTCAAAAGAGGAAAATACATCAGAATTAATAATAGCATAGATGATAAAGAGGAAAGAAGAAAAACTATGGAGCCTTTGTTCCTGTCTCTTGCTTGTACCTGTTTCCTTTTGGGCGCCGCGGCGCCATGCTCTCTGACTTGGCTTTCATGTTTTCCTCACATTTTTCTAATGCTGCAACTTCATTCCTCTATGCTGCAGCACTGAGCTTTGTTACTTTAGACTTAGAATTTCTCTTTCTTTTCCTTGCATTACTTCCAACTCATCTATTTTGAAAACAATAAAGAAAAATTCAATTAATCTGCTTCAAATGTAACAAAACACCACTTATATATCTACTTGGAGTGTTAATTATATTACTCAATTATGCAGTTATCACTTTCCAAGTGGGAGACTCACTAATATGTTCTTGCAATATAGTGGTAAGTATTTTGCATCTGTGAGCAAGGGTCATTCTCTCATTGGGGATTGGGTTTAGTTAATTAATTATCATGAAATTAATAAATCGATACTTGAAATGTAAATGAGCGTTTTGATGAGAACAAAGGTACTTAAAATAAAGGTGAATATAATTTATAAGCAACATAACCAAAGAACACAACAAACAACACTAAAATTAGATTGAGATGAGAAATATGGTGAAGGATTCAATCTTTACCATTGTACACTGACAAGTGATAATAGATAATCAATTATTATAATTATAAACATGACAATATTCCCAATTCTCTATCCTGACTACTAATTGTAGATAACAACAAATTTTACTATCCCAATCTTTCCTTAGTTATTTGGTATATGGAAGAATGCTCCCTACTTACTTCCTATCAATGAACAACCTGAAAAACACTTTCAAGATTTAATCCAATAAAAGCTTTAAGATGAGAAAGATAGATTAATCTAAGCAACAATATCAAATGCTTGGATTGTTTAACCTATGTTATGCTCTACATCATAGTTCTCAAGGATTTGGCCATCCCTAATCACTACAAATGCTACTTGTGAAAAAGAGAATAAAACTATTACGTATTCAATCTTTTATCCTAGCATTAGATGATTACCTAGCTCATTTAGTTGGCCACCCAAAGAAAACCAAGCAATAATCATGAACAAATCAAATAGAAAAATATAAACAACCATTCAAGAGAAGTTAGATAACAATATCAATGGATTTAATCACAAAATCATGTCCAAGGCATTAAGTTCACCCTTAACCAA
Source organism: Ceratonia siliqua (assembly GCA_034509205.1). Taxonomy (NCBI): domain Eukaryota; kingdom Viridiplantae; phylum Streptophyta; class Magnoliopsida; order Fabales; family Fabaceae; genus Ceratonia; species Ceratonia siliqua. The sequence goes on from JASKGM010019269.1 coordinate 12,654, forward strand.
TGGGATTTAGCATTCTAACATTAGAAAATTACCCAATACAACATTCAAATCCATGAAAACAATTAAAGATACAAGGAGAATGAAGAAAATAGGAAGAGGAAACGCTTTGAAGAACTCCACGCAGATGAATATTCTCTGAAATCACTCCCTTCAGCCTTCCTCTTGCTCTCCTCCTCTCTTCTAAGCTTTCTCTCAAATTTTCCAAGTGTTGGAATGATGAAATGAAGTGGTAGATTGTCTTTTTAAAGAGTGCACTGCAGCTTTGGCTAGTGGGTGTCGGTAATCGAGTCCCACACTTCTCGACTTCAAGATTGCTTTGGTTCAAGAGGTTTTGTTTCAGATGTTCCTAAGTGTACAAATACGCACGTAATATATTAGTACATTAATCATATTACTATTACCTAGTCAGGTTATGTTTAGTTATGGAAGAACTATGGTTGATAACAAAGTGTTGATTGTTATGTTCCACTGTGTAAATTGTTTCTCATAATAATTATGGGAAGGCATGAGTGGTATGAGACTATAAAAGTGATTTAGAATTGTATTTTGGGATCTATAGTAGAATGGTGGTAAAACCACTAGGTACACCTAGGTCATAACCTTTATTAGTTTAGGGCAATTCCTGATAAATGATACTTCTGTCAGTGAGTGCAGTTCCTGACAGAAGATTGAGTTTTATTATGAATGGTTCCTCTGGATGAGAATGCTCCAGAAGAGAACTGGAAATTTAGTATTTCCCTTCGGTGTGTGCAGTTCCCGAAGGTGAGAATCGGGTTACCCTCTAATTGAGATTTATCCTTTGGAGTGGGAATACTGTTTTCTCAGTTTAGGTTCCCCTTGTATTGTTATGGATCCTAGGAATTTATGATTTTCTATATTGAAGTATTTTCTGAACACAGCCACTCTTGAACTTCATATTATTAAGTATTATTGTAATATAATTGTGAGATATAAATTATTTTACTTCCCAAATGTAGGGTGCATTAAAAGCATATTATATTAAAATTATTTCTTGAAGTATTGAAATGAGATTTTCGTATAATTTAACTGATAATGCACCTTACAACTAGGAGTTCATGTATCAATTAGTAAGTTTTATTTTTGTTCACTAAGTCGGTGGACTCACCTCTCAAATTTTAATATTTTTCAAATCAGGTCATTGGTGATTTTCCTTCATCTCCGCTTGCTCCCTTTGAACCCACAGATTGAATTGGTAGGCACCACTCTGAGTAAAAGTGGAGTACTTTAGTGAATAGTGAACATTGTTAGATAGGTTGAATTCTTTTGCATTTTCTGAATAAGGGTCTCAGTTTGTAAATGATAATTGCATAGTATATATGTAGTTAGTAGATACAGTCCATGTTGGGCCCATTTATTATTTTCTATTTGAGCCACTGAGGCTTCTGATTAATGGTGGGCATGTCCACCTTATTTTTGCACAAATTTGTACCCTGTAATAGTCCATATTTCAGGGGAAACTCTGCCAAAATTTTTAATAAATTATTTACTTAGAAAGTTTAAGAAAGTATATTTAACTTTTATTATTTATTTAAAGATGAGTGTTAATGATATTAAATGCATGAGTACTTTAGGCTTGTAGGAATTATCTGAAGGGTAATTTCCTACGCCGGTCACATGTCCTAAAGTGGGGCGTGACAGTGCTGCAGCACCTAGCCCTTGAAATGATTTGGGGAATCCAACGATGGGCGTCATGGCACCCACCCAAATAAATGAACTCTTAGGTCTGGAGCTATTTTTCTTCACTTTTATGCACTAAGGTGCCCAAAAATGGGCACTGGGGCACTGGTATTTCTAGCTTGGACCCAAAATTAAGCCTTTTAAGCTCTATTCCACATAGACTTCCAAATTATTCCAAAGCTTGTCTAACTTGAATAACTTCTTCTCATAATTAAATTTTCACTTCAAAACACCTACAAAACATAAAACAAAGATAAGAACACAAGAAACTCAAGAACAAATCAATTAAATGCAAGAGAATTCAACATAAAAACATGGTAAAATAAGCACTTATCAGGAAGGCTTCTAATTTAATTTTGAAAGTTATCAAATATTTTTCTTTCATATTTTGTTTTGCTCCATTCACTAAACCTATTCAAAATAGGTTTCGTGGATGGGTGATTCCCAAAGAATGGACGGTCAGTGCACTTAATTGGAAAGTATATTACAAGATTGTGACTACAAGAGGTATGTAAAATTTCTATCTATTTTACATCTTTTTCTAGCCATGAGTTGTTTGCTTGGGTTTTGTTTTTGCCTATTTACAAGCTTAAATGTTTTAAATTTTTTAAAACTCATGCTTGTACTGTAAACACCTAGAGGTAAACACTTGATCCAACAATTGGTATCAAAGCCTAGTTCAAGGCTATGTGTGTGTATGATGCATGATTGTCATCTGAAAATCATTTACAATGTATGATTGTATGTATGATGTCTTTGATATGTTGGTTTTGAGTTAAATTAAATTTTTGGTCATATTAATGCCTTAGAGGAATTTCCTTGTATTTTTTAGGATGTAACAAGAAGGGTGACCCCATATGGTTATGTTACCTTCTTTGGTTTATTTTTTGTTATTTTTTAAATTACAAAATTATGCTGCAAATGGTAAAAGACCACCATTTGTAACATGGAGGCCACAACAAGCCCAAGAAAGGTGTGAGGACCTCTCGGCCAAGCCTAAGAAGGAAGATAGGGTCATGGCCCAAGGTATGGTAAGTTGGTGGAGGCATTCCAAAAGTCCAAGAATTGGAGCAATCGCAAGGAAAGAAGAAAATAAATATAATAGTTTAGGATTTTATTTTTATTTTCTAGGTGGACATTAATATTGCCTTGGTATTTTATTTAAAGTTTTATAATATGTGATATTATATGCTATAAAATGTTATGTAGACTATTAGGTGCCAATCAACTTCACATGCTCATGCATACATTATGTTTTATATTTTAAAAGAGTTTTAAAATGATAAAACATAAAAAATATGAATAATTAGCAACATGGCTAATTAGGACTTAATTTTTCCAACTAAATAAATTAGTTAGAAATTAATTAGGTCCATAATTGATGAATTAGTCAAAGATAATTAATTTCCAACTAAAGAGTTTAGTTAGAATTAATTTAGTCACCTAGTAACTAATTAGTCAATTAAATTACCTAACTTTATTTTCAAACTAAGAGTTAGTGTGAAAATAATTAGAAAATGTATAAGGAATAAATACATAATATTCCTAAATAATTAGTTAGAGTTATTAATACAAATCCTATCTAAAAATTTTAGAAAGGAAATCAAGTTCATAAGTGATTTAGGTTTTCATAGAGAGATGCATGTTAGAAAACTTGGTAAATCAACTTAGAATAATTAATCATAGTTGATTAATTAAAATATTGAGTGAGAGAGGGTGCTAATAATCCTAGAACCCATGACCTCCAGTCATTAGTCCATTGCCATGGAGTTTACGTCACACTTTATAGGCATGCATACACTCAGACCATGACTAGAATTGATTTCCTAAGTTATAAGTCTACTTTGGTAGAACATTACTTTGTGGTATATCTATATATGATGAAATGGTTGGTTAACACACTTAGCATTAACCTATCAATATATTGCCTATAGTAGCTCTGTTGATAAATTAATGGGCCAAGTAAAAGTGCTCCTCAACTATACTAATTATGAAGATATTGGGTAGCAAAGTTGAGTAGGAAAGTCCCAATTTACCTTGTAATAAGTATTCATGGCCCATAGCCAGTTGCTTATTTGGAACAAGAATTAATATGCTTATGCATACATGCATCACATTTAAAAGTCCACTCAATAGCTATAGCTTACTAATAATAAATGTATTTATTACAGACTATCCCTTAATCATGAACCCCCTATCTATTCTCCTCAACAAATGCACCCTGAATGGTGAGAATTATGTGGAGTGGAAGAAAAACCTCAACATCATTTTAAAGTATAACAAGATCACATGAGTCATTTCTGAGCAAGAATCCCCCGATATTATTCCTAAATCACTACCAAGCGAAATCGAGTATCATAAAAGGTGGCATGATACTAATGCTCTGGCTAAGTACTACATACTGACCTCAATGACTAGTATGTTGTAGTAGTAGCATGATAGCATGGAATATGCCGTTGACATGATGTACCATTTACATGAGATGTTTGGTACAAAGACTTGGTCTACTAAGGTGAGAGTTATCAATGCTTTCAAAGACCTTATGCATAAGTCAGGGGAACTAGTGAGAGATTACATGCTCAAGGTAATCTCCTGCCTTAATGAGGTTGAGCTACACGGGGCTAAGATGATTCAGACAGTAAAGTGTCCATGATCATTCATAACCAGAACTCCCAGTTCTCTCAATTCAAGTTGGACTACAAATTGCATAGCAGGGACTATAGCCTTAGTGGGTTGATGAATGACTTGCAAGCTATGGACGAGATTGTTGAAATCAAGAAGAACCTAAAGGCAAATGTGATAGTTGTGGAGCCTAAGAAGGCTAAGGAGCCAAGAAACAAAAAGAAAAAGAATGCCAAAAATTGGCTAGGCTGAAGAAGAAACCTATGAAATAGAAGGCTCATAAAGATAGCACCGAGGGAAAATGTTTCTACTACCATGTTTGGTGTTAAAGGACATTGGAAGAGGAACTATAAGGCCTAGCTTAGTTCTGTAAATAACAAACAAGGTACATGTGTTCTAAACATGGTAGAACCTTTTTAGTGGATGATTCTATAAATAGATGATAATAGATTTTACAGCCACTAACCATGTTTGTAATTCTTTGTAGGGGTTTCAAACAAAAACAAAAGCTAACTGAGGATCAGTTTCAGACAAGGATGGCAAATGGTGCACTAGTATCAGCTTGAGTAGTGGAAGCCACTACCATACAGTTTTCAAATAACAAGTTATTAGTTTTAGATAACGTTTATTTTATTCTTGGACTTTGCAAAAATTTGATTTCTCTATTTTGTTTAATAAATTATGGATAATCCATTTCATCTGGTAATGATATTACCATTTCTATGAATGGAATTCTAATTGGTTCTAAAATTACTAGGAATAATTTATATTATCTAGAACCAATTAATTAAACTACAAACATTGCAGAAATAAATTCACCTATATCTAAAAGAATTAATGCATCTAGAATTGATAAAAGTTATTTATAGCATATGCGATTAAGTCATATTAATTAAAATAGGCTAAGCAGACTAGTAAAGGATGGTACTCACCAGACATGAAAGAGTGTTCTTTACCAGTATATGAATCATGTATTAAAGGTAAAATGACAAAATCATCATTTAAAGCAAAAGGTAATATGATGCAGGATGTTTTAGACTTGGTACACACAAATGTGTATGGACCAATGAACATTCAAGGTATAGAATGTCAAGTTTATTTCATAATCTTCATTGATGACTACTTACGATATGGTGTTCAGGGCTATCAAATTAGGCTGTGCCCCTTTGGGATGGCCCACCTAACCCAATAAAAATGGTGAGTTGGGTTCAATTTCTCAACCTGCCAAAATTGGCGGGCTAGCCTGCCCTACCCAGCCAAGCATGGCGGGAAGGGGCAGGTTACCCATGGGCTAGCCTACCTGACCTTTTTTTTTTTCAAAACATTTGGTTCCAAAATGCACCATTCTAGATCAAAGTCCAAAACGATGCGTTTTGTCAATTGCTCGCCTCCTTGAATCAGAGACTCAAAATTCAAGTTTTGACTTAAAGCTCAGGCTCCTATGCTGTCTTCGTACTTCTTTGAATCTCTGCTGCATAAAAGGGTTTCTTTTTTCTTCTATGAATTTCATCTTTGCAAGTAGTGGTGGTAATGCTTAAGCTACACATTTCTCCAATTTAGGTATGTTTATCTTCCAAATCCAAGTTTTCTTCTTTCTTTTTTTCTCTTTGAAATTCAAACTATTCATGGAGCTTTTCTTCGAATCTGAAGTTCTGAACCTTTTTTCTTAACTGGGTTTCTGACTTTCTACTGAAGCCTGAAAATGCCGGAGGAAAATCATGGAGTTTCAGCTTTACCTAATCTCTAAATATATACTTTTTTTTTAAGGGGTGGGTATAATAAATTAATAATGAGGGCCAACTTGCTTCCTGTGATGATGCGACGAAGATCATGAATGAGATTGTGGGTTTGAATATTAGAGACTTTTAAGTGATCATGTACTGACATTAATTTTCTTCTAGTTTGCAGATAAAGGGAGAATTTTAATCCAGTTATGGCAGTTTGATCAGCTTGGAATAAATGGTGGATTTCAATCTGGTAGCTTTACCCATTTGTTAACGTGAAGATTGTGATTGTAAGTTAGTGTTCCTTAATTTTTCCATAAAATTTCAAAGCAAGATATTAGGCTTAAAGATTAGGAGCTGAAGTTAGTGTGGTGTAGACAGTAGACGTGTAGTTAACATGCTAAAAAAGTTTCTATTTTTAATGTTATTACTTGCTACCTTTTTGGTCCACTAAGCTATCTAAAATCTATGTGTGGAATTTGAATTAATTATTTTCCCTAACTTTCTTTGATTTTTCTCATTGCATCTAATGTTTGCCCATGTCCTTTGTTCAGTAGTTTTGACTTTTGAGATTAAAATGGGCTTAACATATTCTTTTGATATACATGAATAGTATTATGAAGCCATTAAATTTAGGTCCCAACTAGAGATGGCAAAAATAGTTTGGAAGACAACTTCAATACACTCATATAAGATATTGTACTAAAATAATTATAGGAAAAGTTTTCCCCAAAATTTGTTATGATAGGATAACATAAATTGTCTACTTTCTAAGTTCCTATTCGTTGATAAATCCATAGTGTAGATAGGAATTTATAGCCTTCTATCTTGAGTGTATCTATAATATCTAGTTGAAAGATTAAATACTAAATCACCTTTAGATAGTACTCATGTTACATTGCATAGAAGTGTGACTGAAATAATTGGTCACTAAATAAGCTTTTTTTTTTTTTTACTTTTGAACCCATTTCTTCTTTGGGGATCATGTGAGAGATACTTTTCTATTATATTTTGCTAACATGTATATATATATTGATGCAACAATTCTTTGCAAGGCTTTAGTGATTCAGAATTGTTCCTTGTTTGAGCATTCTTCTGTTAATCCTTTAAGGGTCATGAATCATTGACAGTTTTGTACTCCGATTGTCTAAATTTGGTCTGCTTCTTTCTTGCCACTTGTCTATTTCATTAATAATCTTCATCGTGTCTGCACTAAAATATTATTTGTTTTTCTTCATTACATGCATAGAAATTCTATATTGATTATTTCTCTGTAATTCTACTTTCATGTGATGATGTGATTCATGTGAACATAGCTTTCATTAGCCGTCTATCAATTATCAAAAACCCATAAGCACTTTGATTTCTTATAGTTATAATGGTTTTTGCATATTTTTTTTTCAGGCTTATCAATTATGGAATCTAGCTCTATAAATAAACATATATTATTATAGATGACGATGATGAACAAAATATTCATAGGATGGAAACCCCTTCAACTACAGTTGATGGGCAGTCATCTCAAAAAAGGATTAGAGAAACTTCATATGTGTGGAAATTTTCTACAAAGAAAGTGATTGGTAAAGATATAATAGAAATAACAGAATGTAAGGCTTGTAAAATAGAATATAAATGTGGGGGCAAACAATATAAGACTTCTACATTGAGATGACATATTCCAAAATGCAAGATGATCAAGTTCCATGATATAGGACAAATTATTATGGAGACTGATGGGAAGTTGAGGTCTAAAGAATAGACTAAAAAATGGCACGTGAGTTATTTAGCTTCCCCAATTATCAAACATGATTTGTCCTTTTCATTTGTTGAATATGATGGCATTGAAACTTGGTGGAAGTGCTTAAATCCTGATTTTGTTCCTATTTGAAGAAATAATTTGTGAGTTGCATTGCAAAATTTATTTGAGGGAGAAAGAGAAACTTAAATGAACTTTGGCCAAGATTCCTAAGAGGGTTTGTTTGACTTTCGATTTGTGGACTGCATACACCAGCAAGGATTACATTGTCTTGAATAGTCATTTTTGGGATGAGGATTGGAAATTGAAAAGTAAAATACTTAATTTTGCTCACATGCCTCCTCCACACTTAGGGGTTAAATTGGCTGCAAAGATGTTTGGATTTTTGAAGGAATAGGGGTTTGAGAAAAACATTTTTACTTTCACTTTAGACAACGCATCTAGCAATGATAATATGCAAGATATTTTGAAAGAGCAGTTCTCTTTACATGATAGCTTGTTATGTGAAGGTGAGTTTTTCCATGTTCATTATTCTACTCATATATTGAATCTTATTGTCCAAGAAAGCTTGAAAGTAGCTAGTGCATCTTTACATAAAATTAGAGAATATGACAAGTATGTGAAAGGTTCAGAGAGTAGGATGAAAAAATTTGAAGAATGTATGGTGGGAGTTGGTAACAATGACACTAATGTTGGCTTACGCTTGGATGTGCCTACCTGTTGGAATTCAACATATTTGATGTTGGATAATGCCATCAAATATAAAAGGGCTTTTGCTTTTCTTCAATTGAATGATAGGAATTATAAATATTATCCTTCACCTGAAGAGTGGAATAGAGGAGTGAAAATATGTGAGTTCCTACATCCATTTTATGAAACTACCAACTTACTGTCTAACTCCTCTTATCCTACATCAATTTTATATTTTATGCAAGTTTGGAAAATTGAACTTTTGTTAAAGCGAAACTTTGTTGGTGAAGATATGGTGATAAGTGACATGTGTAGAAGGATGAAAGAGAAGTTTGACAAGTATTGAAATGAATATAGTATGGTACATTTTGGGCTATTCTAGATCCATGAATAAAGCTTTTAGTGTTGGAATATTTTTATTCGAAGGTTGAGAGTGATATTGCTAAATGCCAACAGAAGGTATCACTTGTGAAGAGAAAGTTGTATATGCTTTTTTAGTAATATTCCAATGTCAATAGGCCAAATTCTTCTCAATCTCAATCTCAAACTCCTATGAGTTCTATGTTACTTGCTCCTAGGACAAGTGGAGCAGGAATGGAAAGCGAAGGACTAGGAATTGATGTAAGTATTTGAACAATTTTTTCTTCTTGTATTATCTAATTGATGGTGTCTCTTTTTTGTGATAACAACATTCATTGCTAATTTGCAATAAATATGTAATGTAGGGATTTTTGGAATATGAGAGGCAAACTACTACAACTGATGGAAATTTTAAATTGGATCTCTATTTGGAGGATCCAAAGCTTGAATTTAAGTATTATAAAAATTTGGATGTATTGGAGTATTGGAAGAGTCAGAGGCACTGATTTCCAATTGTTGCACTAATGGCATGTGATATTTTGGCTGTACCCATAACTACGGTTGCATCAGAATCAGTATTTTCTATTGGTGGTTGTGTGCTCAACCAATATAGAAGTTGTACCCTTCCTAAAAAGTGCAAGCTCTTATTTATACTCGTAAGTGGTTGCATGGTTATGATATTGGTAATTTTATTTACAAATTGTTACATTATGTTCTTTATTTGGTTGATACCTTGGCTTATTATGATTTTAATTTTTAACTACTTTTATTTTTGTGTATTATATTATTGCATATGTAGATAATGAAGATTGTGCAACTATTAAAACAACTATGTCAAACACCGGATCAAATGCTCATTTAAAGAGTATTCATGCAGATAACGAGGAAGGAAAAATAGGAGATATACGAAATTATTATGATTTAAATGATGAGATGAATGATGACTTTTAAAGAACCTTGTATTTTTTAATTAGTCTTTTATTTTTAGAGAACTTTAAAGGTGTTGTTTGTTTCACAAGTATTTTTTAATTAGTCTTTTATTCTACTTGTGTAATTATGTTGCAGAACCAGGAAATGAGGAATTAATAGACTAAGAGTTAAGCTCCCTACAGCCGCATTTCTCTTTTAAAGTTGATTGTTGTTGCAGACTCTGTGTTTCAGTATTAATTTACATTGTACTATTGTAGTTGCAAAATTTCAATTACAAGATGTCTCTTGCACTTTTAGATTATATATTGCATGTCTTGGTTAAGAATAAGTATACAAATTTTATATTTTGCTATTTTTTGTAGGTTATGTTTTTCTTTTTTAATTTTTTGATTTAACTGCTTATTAGTTATTATAATTTGTGGTGGGTGAATGACTCAATGGTCATGCATTTCTCATTTAGTCATTTGTTTTTGAGTCATTTCTGAATTTTTTTTGTGACTTTGTCTACACCACCTTGGTCATTAACTCCTTGGCACTTGATGCTCAATTTCTTTCAAATTTGATATTTGAGTATCTCGTTGTTCCTAAAATCCTAGGTAGTCCTAATATTGTGTGTTAAATGTACCTCTTTTTTAGTGTTTAAATGGACCCATTATTTATCATAGATCACAGCCCAAGATATATTACCCTTACTAAACAATCTGTATTCTATAACTAACTTTTTTTGGAAAATGAAAAAAAGAAAATATTTAGTTCAAAATTTCAAATATTCAATTTATAGCTACATTTGTTATTAGGTGGGCAAGTGATCTGTGACTAGTAATTGTGAAAATGTGAAATGCATTAAACTTAAAAATTATTGTAAGTCTTTTATGCTTTTCATGTTTTTTGGCAGGTTGGCCTGTCAACCCGCCAACCCAATATAGGGGCAGGGCGGGTTGATGTTTTTAGCCCACTCCATTTTGGCAGGCCAACTCACCTCGCCTTGCCCCGACCCACCTAATTGGCAAGTCAAACTGAGGCGGGGTAGGGCGGGTTGGCCCGTCTAACAGCCCTAATGGTGTTTGTTGTGTATCTAATGCATGACAAGAGTGACTCATTTAAAAAGTTCAAGGAATTAAAAGTCGAAGCTAAAAAACAGGTAGGCAAACTATTGAAATAACTTTGATCATATTGAGGATGTGAGTATTTATCTGGAGACTTTCAATAATTTCTTGTCGATAACAGAAGCATTTCTAATTTATCAACACTTGAAACATTTTAATGAAATGGGATTGCTGAAAGGAGGAATATAACTCTTTTAGAAATGGTGAGGTCAATGATGTCCTATGCTGCATTACCAAAATCGTTCTTGGATATTGTATACAAACAGTAGCATACCTACAAAACTTTGCTTCATTAATGGCAGTGCCTAAGACATCAAGGGAGCTGTGGACAGGACGTAAATCATCTTTACGTCATTTGCGAACTTGGGGGTGTCCAGCATATGTGTATAAGTCTGAGTCCACAAAGATGGAACTAAGGTCAAATATATGTTTGTTTGTAGGATATCCTAGAGGTATTAGAGGGTATTACTTCTATAGCACCCAGGATAAGACTTAGGATCCACTCACAACCTCATTAGTAGAGACAAGGCCGAGATTTTGCAGCTACCCATCATCATGCCTTCAACCTTCATTGTCTAGGCAGCCAATGGCTCTAAGTTTGAAGGGAAGTGTTAACAAGTACAGATTAATCTCTAGGGTTATTCATTTACCACCACATTGTATGTTTTACCCTTGGTATGAATGGATGCTATCTTAGGAATCTAGTGGTTAGGTGAACTCTAGCCTACACTGTGTGATTGGCTAAAGCTCATGATGGAATTCAAAAGCCAAGGTAGGAAACATTGTATTAAAGGACAACCTGAGAGCCTTGCCAAGGCAGAATTCATCCATACATTAGTCAAAACTATAGGACACATTAGCGCGATCTTTGCATTACACGAGGCCAATACGCTAGAAAACATAGAACTTGAGATGTTGCAATTACTCCAGTAGTACAAGGAAGTGTTTGATAAGCCAAAACAATTACCTCCCAACCACATCTTCAACCATCAAGTTCAACTTAAGCCAGGGTCGTCACCAGTTAATATGCGTCCCTATACGTATTCATATCACCAAAACAATGAGATTGAGTGACAGGTAACTTAGATGATGAACAAAGGCATCATACAACACAACACGAGCCCTTACTCCCCTCCTATCTTATTAGTGTGGAAGAAGGAAGGCATATAGAGGTTTTGTACATATTACTGAGCTCTCAATGAAGTAATAGTTAAGGATCGCTTCCCAATTCCAACAGTTGAAGATATGTTGAATGAGCATCATGGTGCCCAATACTTTTCTAAGATGGGCCTCCGATTAGGGTACCACCAGATAAGGGTGCAAGCATAAGATGTTCCTAAAACATCGTTCCACACTCACAACGATCACTACGAGTACCTCGTAATGCCATTCAAAATGTGTAATGCACTAGCAACCTTTTAGTCAACCATGAATACTCTGTTTGCCTCCATATTACGCAAATTTGTCTTGGTATTTTTCAAAGACATACTAGTATATAGTATTAGCTGGAGTGATCACCTTAATCACCTTCGAGTTGTACTGAAACCTTGATTGAAAACCATTTTTTTGCTAAGCTCTCTAAATGCAATTTTGGGAAGCAAGAAGTGGACTACTTGGGTTATATTCTCACATAATGAGGTCAAAGTGGACCCTAAAAAAATAGCTGCCATACAAGCATGGCCAGTGCCTTAATTTGTCACTAAGTTAATAAGCCTTTTAGGGATTACAGGCTACTGCTGCAAGTTTATCAAACAATATGGGTAGGTAATGGCTCCTCTGACTCAATTGTTAAAAAAATGGGGGATTTGAATGGAATGAACATGCTCAATGAACCTTTGTATCACTCAAGCAATTTATAGTCAAAACAAACACAAGTGATGAAGGGATAGGAGCCGTGCTATCCCAAGAAGGAAGGACCATTACTTTTCTCAGTAAGGCACTGAGGCATCATTTAAAGGCAAGTTGCCCTATGCCAAGGAAATGGTGGCAGTCTTAGAAGCAATCAGAGTTTGGCATCCCTATTTGTTTGGCCAACACTTCATCATCCTTATAGATCATAAAAGTCTTAAATACATGTTGGAGTAACGTATTTCTACATCTGAACAACAAAAATGGTTGACAAAGCTTTTGTGCTATGATTATGAAGTCCAATATCGCCCAAGCAAGTAGAACTTTATTGCCGATGCACTATCTCGACACCCCGAGGTCTTATGTGTGAAGGTCATCTCATGCCCCTAATTCTCAATCATACAAGAGCTATTTGAAGCTAACACCAAAGATTCATATCTCACATAGTTGCACTAAGGTATTAAAGAAGGTATCATAGCTATGCTTTAATTGAGAAAAAGGGTTATACTTCAATTACCGAGCAAACTGAGGTTGTAAATAGGTGCCTTGAGCAGTGCCTCCAGTGTTTTATCTCACAACACGCTAAGCAGTGGAGCAAATATCTTGCCTAGGAGAAATATTGGTATAATGCCAATTTCCATAAATAATCAACAAAGCTCTACCACTTGAAGTTATCTACGGGAGGTTACCCCCAAAACTCATGAAGTATGAAATAGGGAATACTAAGTTTAGAAAGGTAGAGGAAACTCTACCAGACCAAGATGAAGTACTTACCAAATTGAAGGAGCATTTTCTATTAGCCCACAACGCATAGTTTCCAATGCCAATAAGAAATGATATGATGTAGAGTTCCAAAGTGGAGATTGGATGTATCTTCATTTGCATTCTTTCGAGTAATCATCGTTGTTCTAATAAGCTCATAGGAAGTTGGCTAGCAAATTCTACAGGCCCTATCAGATACAAGATCACATAGGGAAAGTAGCCTACAAACTGATGCTGCCTCACGAGGCCAAGGTGCACTCGATTTTTCATGTTTCTCTACTTCTAGAAAGGTCAGTGAAGCACTAGTTGACATCGTGGGCCTCCCCTCATTGATGAACAAGGGCAGCTTGAAGTGTAACTAGCGGTAGTGTTGCAAGAACATTGGGTTACGAAGGGACAAAGGCACACTAGTGAGGTGTTGGTGCAATGGGCTGGGTTACCTTCAGAAGAAGCTACGTGATAGCTATTATCAGGCCCAATATTCTTCATTCATGGCCTTAAACCTTGAGGACAAGGGTGTTCTTGAAGGGAGGAGGGATGATATGATGGCAAGGTGGTGCAACCAACGTACAATGAAGCCCAACCCCGAAGTATGCATGAGGACTAGTGTGTTGTCAGGACTTTACCTTATCTTATTGTTATTCTTAGAAGTAGCTAGTTATCCAATGGTTACATAGTAATAGGATGATAAGTATCTGAGGTAGTTATTCATATCTCACGGGTATAATTGTTAGGCTTCTCAGTTATTTAATAAGGTGCTAGCAAGCAATGCATGATTATTAGAATAATAAATTTTTCTTACATCCTTAGTTTATCATTGTAAACACCATATTTTGTCTGGCCTTTTTTTATTATTATTTATTATTTAAAAATCCAAAAAAATTCAAAATACAAAAATACAAAAAAAATGAAAAAAGTCAAGATCATAAAAATATATAATACAAGGGTCTACATGTGCTTCTTTTATTTTACTTATGAAAAACATTAATTAAAAAATGAAAAAATAAGAAAATAAAATTACAAACAAAAAGTGTGTGTTAACCCAATTCCTCTTTTTTTATTTTTTTTAAAATCATATCTCTTTTTCTTATTAAACAACCCAACTCACCAAAGCCCCACTTTGTTCCATTCCTTCAACCATTTGAGCCCACTCCACTTACATATATCCTTTTAAGCCCAATTAGCAAACAAGGATGGCCCAACATGCTTCTTTAGCCTTATTACCCACTTCTCGTGCACCTTGGCCCAAATCCATACACATCAACCCAATCTATCCCTTATCTGGTTCAACCCAACCCAACTCCCTTCCTTCACTCCCAAACCCTAGCCATCAACCCCCCTCCTCTTTACTCTTCTATCACTTTCCTTTTCTCTAAGAAAACCCTAGCTGCCAAAATGCAGAAATGGTCTCCCTATCATTTTTCATCTACCTCATGCTTTTCCTCTTTTGCACACATAACTATCCCTCATGCTAAACCATGCCTGCCACCTCTACTCTCTATCTTCCTCACCGTACACCATGAGGCTGAATCATAGTGGAGTAAGGCATATTTTTTCTTCTACTCAGCGCTTTCTCTCATGCTCCAGTAGCATTAAAGCCAAGGTAACCGCTCTTGGTTCCCTTTCCTTTGGTACCTCGACATGCCATGCCTACATATAGCAGACCCTAGCCTCCTAACCATAAAGGCATGGCCTTGATTTGATGCCTTGGCTATAAAGAGGGGATGAGTCAAAGGGTTGAGAAAGGGCAATTTTTTTTTGGGGACTAGATTGTCGTTCAAATAAAAGAAGAATAGAAAAAGGAGATCACAAGAGTGAAGGGGCCATTCTTCAAGCAGGTTATTTCATTTTGAGTGTTTTCTTTTTGTTTCTTTTTCTTTTAGAGAGCTTTAATATAAATGGGTTCCTAGAGTTCATAGCTATCGATTTAGACCTCGGGAATCCATGAGCAAGGAAGGCCTTTTTCATGTCTCAAGTTGGCTTCTCTTTTGAACATTTTTGCATTGAAGAGTCGATCGTGTTGGGTTTATTTTTAACTGTTGTGTATTTTTAAATCTTGCGCTTGTTCCCTGTGGTGTTTCTATTTTTGTTAAAATCTAATCTGATTTATTTCCTTCTTGAAATATGATGTACTCATGTTCAAGTTGGATTTTTGTTTTTGTTAGAATCATGGTGCTAAATATATTTGTTTGGTTATGTTTCCCTCAGTCATGTTGTTCTTTTTCATTTTCTTGCCCCTGCTATTTTAACCCCTCCTAATATGACGGAAGGTGTCCAATGCACCTTAAATTGTCACTTAAGAAAACGACACAATAAAATAAGGTTTCTCTAATCATGTAAGGCTCCAAAAGCTATTAAAAGAAAGTAATAAATTAAATAGTTTATAAATATGTTTAAAATGAAAATTTTTTTTGGGGTTCTTTCTTTTTAGAGAACAAATTGAACAGTGTGGGTTCAAAAACCCATTTAATCCAAGGCCTTTTGGGGTTTAAATGAAACATCTTTGGAACACTTTGGGTTCCAAAAGCCCAATGTTTTCATGCAAAGGGGTTCCAAGGACCCACTTAAATTATTTTTTCAAAAGGGTTCT
The DNA here is from genome assembly GCA_034509205.1 of Ceratonia siliqua. Lineage (NCBI taxonomy): Eukaryota > Viridiplantae > Streptophyta > Magnoliopsida > Fabales > Fabaceae > Ceratonia > Ceratonia siliqua. The sequence continues at coordinate 28,740 of JASKGM010019269.1, forward strand.
AGAGTTTCAAAGGCCAACATTATTTGTTAAGGCATTCTAAAGGCTTAATAAATCATTTTTTTCCAAGATTTTATAAAGGTACTTAATCAATAAAAGGCTTCAAAGACCCATAAAAAAAGACAACACTTTTTTAGAAAATATTCTCAGGCTTTAAGTGAAAGTTTATATTCTCCTAAAATCCTAATTTCCATAGGCTTTAAATGAAGATTCATTCTCCCTTAGAGTCCTAACTTCCATAGGCATTAAGTGAATATCCATTCTCCCTTAATATCCTAATTTTTATAGGCTTTTATTAGAGGTTTATTTTTCTTAGTGTCCTAATTTTTCATAGGTTTTTAGCTAAGGTTTATGCTCCCCAATGTTCTAACTTTTTGAAAGGCTTTAAAGGGAAGTTTATCTTCCTCTAATGTCCTAACATCCTTAGGCTAGAGATCATACATCTCACCTAATCAATTTATCAAACTATTCTGAACTATGTTGACCTTGATCCCTTTTGGGGGTACGTAGATACTTACTTAGTAAGGCAAGTCTTGTCCTTTCATCATGTATCTTTTCATCATCGCATTATCAAAAGACATTAAATTTTAAGCACAAAAAATATAAGATAACCATCCTTAAGGATGAATGTTGCCAGGGCGCCAAATATCTTCCCCATACGTAATTAGACTCTCGAATTCTTCCTCTAGTTCCAAGGGCCGTTTTTCTTTTCTCTTTTTTAGGATTCCAATTATCCTCCTAATTAATTGGTAGTGACTTTTTTTCTTTGCATTTTTTCTTACAAGCCCAAAGTTATAAAATGATAGTTTTTCACTAGCCGTCACGTTGTGACAATCATCTTGTAACCCAATCTTCTTATTCCCTCTTCTTCTTCTTCTTCTTTTCTCTGTAACCCAATCTTCTTCTCTTCTAACTACAAGCCACCAAATAAAGTAGAAGGCTCCGTAGGATTATCTAATTTGCTTCCCTCCATTCTATTTCCTCTAACACAACAAATTGATTGCTAATGCAAATAAAACAAATGGCAAGGCACAAGAAATTATAGAGAAAACTAATTGAGAGAATGTTTGCTTTGAGGTAGTCTACTCTCAAACATAAAGCTAGTACTTCGTGTATTCATCAAACTTAGCAACCATTAAAACACCATAACATATGCATAAAGCCCAAGAAAAATGCTTGAGAAAATAGTATCAAATTAAAGGTGTTTCCTATGCTACTTCGGAATAGCCATATTTTTGCAGTAACTTTTTATTTTTGTTTTTTATTTGTCTTATAATTTTTATTTTAAAAAACTTTAAAAGAATTTAAAAAGTAACTAAAATAAAAAAATTTCATAACAAAGGCCTTAAAGTATATAAAATAAGCAACTGGTATTGAGTTGAGTTGCTCTAAAGAGGTTTAAGAGGATTATGTTCAAGAGGAATTGGTAGTTTCCTACTTCTCTCACCACGATGCACTTTACTCTAAAGAGGTTTAAGAAGCTTGCTTGCAGCTTCCATGGACTCTGCTTGAAGAAGAAGAAGGCCACCATACCCAGCAATTTTTTTTGGTAAATACCCATCTTTTTTTCAAATGGTATTTTGGACAATTTATTTGACCTGCAGTTAATAATTCTGTTAAGTTTAAATTTAAAATTGGATTAAGTTATATGATTTTTTTAATTTTTAAGGGAGGTTTGTTTCTATTTTCATAATAGAATAGAGGTTCATGTTGTACATATAAAATGTGTTTTTTTGGGTGAAGATATGGACTATTTTCATGATCTTTTATTATTTTTTTTCATTTGGAAAAAGATTTAGAGTCTCCAATTTTCTAAAATTTTGAGAAAGTATGTGACTCTTAACTAGTATATAAAAAACTAAACTAGACTGACCAATTCGACCTGAAAATCGATAAATCGGTTAGTGGTTTGATCAGGTTAACTCTTAAAAACTAGCAAAAAAAATCGATTATAAAAGCGGTGAACCTGTTTGTTCACTGGTTTTCTTTTTTCTTCTTTTTTTTTTTTTACTAAAACAACGTCGTTTTGGTACAATATTTTTAAAATTTTTGACTTTAAAACAATATTGTTTTGACTATTTTTAATATAAATAAATATAATACTGTCACAACGTAACGGCCGGTGAATAGCCATCGCATTATGACTTTAAGGCGCGTGAGGGAAAACGCAGAGAAAATAGGAGTCGCCACCAATTAATTAGAAGGATAATTGGGA
>JASKGM010019298.1:0-30930 GCA_034509205.1 Ceratonia siliqua
GGATATCATTATATTCAACCTTCTAAACAATCCTAAGAATTCATATACTTTAAAGTATAAACACATACGACCAATATACATTCTTCATGGATGGTTTTTAGGTTTACAAGCTTAGTATTTCTTTGATTTTTGTTTGTTTAGCTGCCCTAGAAATTTTAGATGGAATTATTATTTCTCTTTTAATAGTTTTATTGGACCACATGACCACTTTTTTTTTCTTATATATATATATATATATATATATATATATATATATTAAAAGAAATAGGAGTTAAACTTTCACTTCTTTTTTGCATCTTCAAGTCCATCATATATGAGGGTAGGGGTTTGGGGAGCAGGAGATGATCATGACAATGTTGTTTTCATAGTACTTTTTACATGATCATTTTCCCAATCTCTCCTATTTAGTTAATTTCTTCTTATATACAATTTCAATTTCACCATAATGAATATGTTTCAAATTAAGTTGTTCTCTTTCTATATTATAATTAATACTTCAACATCGTCTATATTTGAAATAAGTATAGAAGTATGTTATTATTTTTTACATGTTAAGTCCCAAGTTATTGGTAACTCAACACTCCGATTTCTCTTCAATCTCTTTTATTTGCTATCTCTCTCCTCATTGCAGGTGTGAAGTTGTGGCTCCCTTGTAGGTTTTGGGGAATGGTTTGTCTTTTTGAAACCAAGATTTGTCGTTGTTTATAAAAATATTTCTGTGTATTTGTGACAGCCCAAGTTATTTTTATTAATTTTGAATTCAGTTATTTTATTTGGTATGGTAATCGAAGCAACCTGCTATGGATTGTGGGATTACAGTATGTGGCTGTTAGGATCCCATTGCTTGGATGCTGGGCAGTTTCACATCACCTAGTTGTTTGGGCATATTGGGGGGGGGGGTTAATAACCCCTTGGACACCTTCCACTCAATGACAGTTCTGTCTAAGATGATTGCAACAATAGTGTTAGAATAGTTTAATTCTGAACGCTGACGATGCAAGGTGTAAGGACTACTACTGTGGCGGGATTCGTGACATATGTTTTCTTTTTAACATTAGTTCTTAACTATATTAATTATATACTATGTAATTGATTATTGATATTCAGACATATAATTTTGAATATATATTTTGTACATTGTTATATAGCTTCATTCTTAATTGTTTCTCTTAGTTTGCTACTTGCAGATACAGGTCAAAGGTATATTTTCTGCACACTAATCCATGAATGAAACTCTTTGTGGGAGTCAATTCTTTTAAATGTATATTCGTGCCCCTTCCATTTAGTGATGCATTTCTATTTCAAAATTTAAAAACAACAAAAAATTATTTTCAATTTTTTTTGTTAAAAATTTTGAAAACTGAAAATAATCATTTTGAAAATGTTGTGGGACTTTGTTAAATAAGTTGAAAAAAAAGTGAATGCCGTGGCACAGTAGTAAATACCATGAAAACTCCAAAATTTCCATCTCTCGGCTTGATTCTCACTCGCGCTCAATTTGCTCTGTCTCTTCAACTCCAAAGTTTCCTCATCTCTTGACTTCTGATTCTCACTTGGTCTCTTCGATTCTCCCCCGTTCGCTTGCTCGCCGTCTCACTTTATCTCTTGCAGTCTCACAGTCTCGTCCGCCGTCTCCACCAGTCTCGGCCGCCAGTCCATCAACAAGTATTGTGGGGCTTTGTTGTTTCTCCATTTGGGTTTTTGTTCTTTCTTCTTGTGTGAATCTGATTTGAGATTTTGATTACTAACGCTTTTGCTAATATGTTTTCTTGCATTCATTTTCAGTATACCACATTACTAGACCCATTTCTTACCCTTATGTATGTTTTATGGGATAATTTCATCAGTTTCGAATTTTGACAGACTAAAGTCAATTTCGGTATCTGTGCCAAAAGAGTCTATATAAATTCTCCTTAGTCACTACCCCTGGGTAACTAGAAGGGGTTTATCTTGAGGACTACCATGTTATTTTATTTATTTTACCCTGATTTATGGTGTTTGACATGAGAACTTGGGTCTACGATTTTGACTCTATTAAAGTTTGCTCTACTGGGTACTATAAGAAAGCACGTCTAATGAAGTTTTTGTAACAAGAGGATCTAGACTTAATTATGTGTGAAGTTTCTTGGTAGTTGCTGCTTTTCTTTTCCCATGGGATGCTGGAGAGGAAAAGAGATAGAAGGGGACCAACACCTTGTGGAGTAACTGTGCATGCTTTGATACACTTGGCATATTGAAGGAACATAGGATATTATAATTCCCTTTACATGTTAATCAAATGGCTTGTATGTTAATGAGCCAACAAAATCTGCATATTTCTAATCACAAGGGCCATTTCCTATCTAATCTTATGCTCATCTAGTCATCTTCATGTGTTTTTCCATTAAGTAAATCCGAAAGGGCATTGATTAGACAAACATTAAGACAACTAATTACAAGGCCATGGTTGGGTAGGCACTAGGCACCCTGTTAAATTATATAAGTCACATCTTTAACTCCTCCTTATGCATATATTATACAAGGCCATGGTTGGTAAATATATATTAATTATTCTGCATTCTGCCTTGAAATTAAATAGTCTAACAAAATAGCTAGCTATACATATATGGATGATTGACTTGTGGGGTAACATCTCTTGCTAGAATTTTCTGGATTTACATATTGTTTTTGCAGTAGATGTCTGAAATTTGGATTGAGTATCTATTGATGACGGCTACCTAAGATTCAGATAGTGAAATTAGAAAACTTTTGGAGAAACAAAGGCTTTAATTGAATTGCATTTTGGATGCTTTACTAATAGAGATTGCAGACTTTCAGATCAGCTTCTTGTCCATTTTGAATGATCACACAATTTTTCATACAAAAGTCAAAAGATGGTTGCTATGCTATTCATTAGTAGCAATATTTCATGAGTAGCTTTTTATTTTTATTGTTTTCTTATAATTTTTATTTTAAGAAACAATTTAAAAGAATTTAAAAAAATAAAATTTTCATAACACAAATATTCAAAAATAAATTAAAAAACAAAGTAAAAAAAAGAAAAAAATTCTTTTGATTTTTTTACTTTTTTTTTAATTTTCAAATTTTTTTAAATTGTTTCTTAAAATAAATTATAAAAAAAAAATGTTACTCATGGAGGATTGCTACTCAGCATAACAACCACCAAGTCAAAATTATTTAAATAATTCATGATTATTATGACACAACTCCGACCTTTTATATAGAAAGAATTATGAGTGGCAAAACCCTCTTTTTGGTATTTTGCTCAAATGACACTTTTAACTTTTGCAGTGGGTTTTTCTTTACTCTTACAGACTGAGTATCCGAAGCGGGGTATGATTTCCAGTTTTTCATGAACACAAACTTTACTCTTAAATACTCATTTGCTTGATGTACTTGAGTACTTTATAACACAATAGCCTTCATTCATTTGAGTATTCCTCAACTTCAATTTCTTAAATAGAATTTAGCATGATATGACAGAGTATGGTTCTGGAGTTATACTCTTATACTTTCTTGTTTATTTGCTGCCTATGATGTGTTTTTTTTAATGTCTTATATGTATGATTGATATTTATAATATCAAGTTACTAGGAATGATGGGAGGAAAAGTTGAGAAAGGAGACAAATAAATGGAAAGGTCAACCTAAAACACAAAAATATTCATTGAAGTAATCTATGATCGGGTGAAGAAAAAACAAATGCAGACATCAACTTTTGAGCAATCAATTTAGAAAGAGATAAATAATGAACTTGTAGGGAGGATTGGAGAAAAATATGGTGTGGGTAGATTGAAAGGAAAGTTTAATCGCCTATGTATTCAATATCATGAGTTTTCAACCTTGTTGGCCAATATAAGGGTTACATGGGATTCAACTGCTAATAAAGTAAATGCACATGAAGATATAGAAGAATTATATACAGCATGTGCAAATACAATTATTAATATTTTTAAGTTTTATAGTATTTGTTTCAAGCATTCACTTACATCACATTAACTTTTGTTCATTAATTTGATGTAGAAATGAAGATACTACAAGCAATTTATGAAGCATGGTTTTGAGCATGACTATAATATCCTAGGTGAAATATTCAATACTAGCATAGCCATTGGGAAATTAAGCCATTCCTCCACACAAGAGCCACCAACCTCAAATGAAAACCATCAAATAATTTTTCACATCCTCATGGAGGTATATGTTTTAGATTCAATAATATACATAATTTTTTATTGTTGTTCAAATTATTATGAAAACTAATTGCTTTTTTTTTCTTCATATTATAGATTAATTTTATCTTGTTGACTCTAGCTTTTCTAAAATGCCTGGATATCTTACTCCATATCGTGGTCAAAGATATCATTTAGAGATTATTATGGCCAAGGACCACCAAGGAGCAAGATGAACTTTTTAATTATAGGCACTTTTCATTGCCAAATTTGATTGAAAGGTGTTTTGGAGTATTGAAGGCAAGATTTTTCATTCTTAAGTTGATGCCAAATTATCATGTTAGAAGACAAAGGCAAATTCCTACAGCTTGTTGCATGATACATAATTTCATTAGGATGCAAAATACTAGAGACAACTTTTTCAAGATTATTCAAGATAAGGCATGATAATAGAAGGAGGACATGGTTTAGGAGTGGATCAATAAGGTTTTTCTCAATCAGATGGCCTAAATTAGAAAAATATTGCTGATAAAATGTGGGACAGTTACAAGTAAGCTCATTAGTAGTAATTTTATTTTTATTTTTATTTTTCTTTTGAAGTTGATGATATTGTATTGACTACTGAATATTATATCATGAAAATTGTGGACTTGTCGTTCTTATGGGCAATTTAACAAAACATGTGCCAATTACAAAAAATTGCTCTTTTAGTGGGTACACTTTCCCTGATATTCCACCCTATGCCTGTTTTTGGTCCGAAGTTGAAATTCTTAATGATAGTTGGTTGTATTCCCCAATTTTCGCCATAATAGCTTGTTCCACAACAGGATTAACGCATTTTATATCTTTTGGATCTATTTACTTTTTTTAAAAGATATTTAAACATTAATTGTGCTATGCTATTTTCTATGCTTGTATTAGTGCTATTTACTCTATTCATCGGGGTAATAGGAATTTCTTTCAATCAAGAAGGCATAGATTTGGATATATTATCCAAATATTTAATTCTGTATATAGATCTTTTACATTCAAATTCCAATAATTTTGTGAATTGGTATGAATTTGTCACAAAGATAACTTTTTTTGTTGGTATAGCTTTTTTCGAAATATTTGTAGCTTTTTTTTTTCTTTAAAGATTGTTTATTCATCTTTACAAAATTTGAACTCATTGAATTTTTTTTTCCTAAAAATGTTCCTAAAGAAATTGTTGCAGATAAAATAAGAAATTTCATGTATGATTGGTTATATAATAGTGGTTATATAGATGTATTTTATGCAATATCTTTAATTAATAGTGTAAGAAGATTAACTAAACTAAATTCATTTTTTGACAGACGAGTAATTGATGGAATTCCAAGTGGGGTTGGAATTACAAGTTTTTTTTTTTTTCTGGGAGAGGTTATAAAATATGTAGGGGGTGGCCAAATTATGGGCCGTTTAACAAAATATTGTGTTTGAAAAATGTACTTTTTTCTGTATTCAACAAGTTTTTTTAATTAAAAATTATCACAATTGAAAACATGATTTAGCATTATAAACCAAACATATTTTTTAGTTTTTATTTTTTGAAAACAGGATTTAGCATTACAAATCAAACATGTTTTCATACTTTTCATTTTTTGAAAATAAGGAATGGAAATACAAACCAAACGAATTTTCTAAGATTTAAAAATGAAAATTATTTTCAAGAAATAAAAAATATTTAGCAAACCAAATGTACCCTAAAGTTGTAAGTATTCTCAAGTCACTCATGAAACCTTACTAAAAGTAACATTCTCAAGTAATCTCCATGCAAGCTCCTCATCATTTTGGTAATAATGTATCTTCCTGTGGTGGGCCATTCAACCAGCATCTACTTGATTATGGTCAATGAAAATTTTAAATCAATCATATTAGTTGCACTAGAATTGGTTGCAAGAAGTGATCTTAATTCTTTCTTAATTAACCTTTATATTATTCCCCATAGCATTTCACTAGATTAAGGCCCTGTCCGCATCTCTTTAATTTTGGAGAGAAGGCTTTTTTTTTTAAAAAAAAGTTATTTTGATAAACCTTGAACTGTTCGTATCTCCTTTTTTAAAAAGGAGAAGTTAAAATAAGTAAGTTTTTTTAACTTTAAGGAGAAAATAAATTTTTTAACTTCTTCAGTTAAGGAGATTAACAGAAGGAGAAATAAATTTTTTTATTATTACATTTGAAGGTAAAATAGTATCTCCTTCTGAAAAAATACCTTATTTTTCAGAACCAACTTCTCATTCTATAAAAGTCATTATTTTTAAAGAAAATCCGAACAGGCCCTAAGTGAGAATCCCTTAGGTGAGCTAAGTCCATAATCATTTGTAAGATTATGAATGTCCTTTGAAGTTGCTATTACTTATGCATTCTGATATTAGTTTGGTGTGGGGTTCCCTTTAGTATTTTAATCATTTCATGGTTAATTTGTTCAAGCAATCTATATTTTAAACATATATCCATGAACAAGTAATTTTCATAGAAGTTTTACTTATACTGTGTTGCGTCCCTTAGAAATTGATTTGGTATTGTATTTGTTGACTGGGAATGCCCTTGCATCAACTTTACGCTACTTCCTTATCTTGAACAATAAAATAAACAAGGATGCTTTGAAGGATCCTAAACTTCCTTTGTAAGGCAATTTGAGATGCCTTGAGCCTCCCAAGATTAACACAAGGTTGAGATGCAAATATTTTTGATACATTTATTGCTGCGGAAAACTCCTTTAAATAACCTCAAGGCTTACAAACATTAAGGAAAGAAATACTAAAGGAAAATACACAATTGTATAAAAGGAAAAAACATAATTGCTGCATAATTCAAGTTGCCTTTTAAAATAGCTCACTCAATGACACACCCCTATTGCTGCCAAGAAATCAGCTCGTAAATGTAGTCTCCTAACCAGATCACTCCTCCTGGATGTTAGCCTGTGATCATGCTATCTTACCAACTTTGCTTCTAACAACCCCATTCCCCATAAAGACATCCTTGTCCTCAAGGATGAAATTGTCTCCTTTTTTTTTGGTATTTTTATTTTTTTTTCTCTTCCTTTTTCTTTTGTTGTCTTTCAAATCACTTAAAAATGAGTAGCACAAAGGCTATCCCAAGTGTAAGAATGTGTCGCGTAATAAATAGACATAAAATTCGTAAATCGTCTCCTCAAGAAAAGTTACTTAAATTTAAACTCATGTGAAATGGTGAAAATATTGACAAAAGGAAAATAAAAGTAAAAATGATGATATGTACAATGAATGGAAGAGTGCAATGAAAATAAAAAGGGTAATGGTCATGGACTAGATTCATAAATTGGAGTTTGAGTGATGTAAGGAAAATAAAAGCTTAAAATGTAAAACAATAAAACTAATAACTAAATTAAAATTGCTAAGACTAATTAACCAAGAAGCAATTAACTATACCAATGAAAATTACCACACTAATTGAAAGACTCAAAATTAACAACTAAATCTACCAAATTAAAATTTGACAACCAAGAAATCAAGTAAGCTAAATAATTTTAATTAACAGAAAATTAATAAAGAAACGAAATGCTTAAACAAATCTCATGAGACTAGGAGATTAACAAAACTAAACTAAGAACTAAGCTAGACTGAGAAATAATTAGCAAAATAAAAACCAAAGAGTGAAAAGCCCCAAAATGGTAATTTTAGGTTCATCCTTATATTCAAAACACAAAGTGCTAAAATTAAATTCATAGCAAATATACCATAAATCAAATGGAAGCTTAAATGAACAAGGAAATAACTAGAATCAAAGTTAAACAAGAGGACAATAAAAAACCCAAAACTAACTATTTCTAGACCACAAATCTAAAAAATAAACCATGAAATCCAAACTAAAACTAAATAGAAACTAGGGAATGAAAGAAACAAGAAACATGCTAAACAAAGAGGCAGCATGTAGTGGAAAAGAGGTTGGACAGCAGGAGGTGGACCCTTGGAGAGTTCTTAAAGGCTTGTGTTCCAGCAGTCAAATCCAACAACTCCTTTTCTTCCTCGATTGTTTCAGCTCTCGGTCATTCTGTAGCGTTTCTCCCCTTATGCGTATTCCAACTATTCTTTGTCTTACCCGAGCTATTGTGTAATGCTGCTATTTCACGAGTAAATGGCTATATGATCTTAGCTTGCTGCTATGACAATGTTTTGCTGTGTTGCAAATAAAAATACCTCTAATGCGACGTCATCTCAATTGGTGAAGAAGTTTCGATGTAGCTGTTTCCTGCTATTGAACCAAGAAGGGGTTATGCTTCTTTTTCCTTGTTGTATATTGCTTCAATTGCCTAAATGGAAAAATAGAACAAGAGAAATAGATTAAAAAATGGGAGAAAATAAATATTAAATATGTGTTGTGCTTGTGAAGCAATATTATCCCATTAAATCACAAGTTATAAAATGATGTATAAATTATGCTATTAACCAATTTAAATCATAACTTGGATTTATGCCTCTTAACCAATTTTTTCATCTAAAACCAATAATAATGTCATGAAAGAAAAAATATATTGGCTCTAGATATATAAAATAATCACGCCCCGAACTAGCATTTTGCTAGTCCCTGAGAAAAATAGTGAAAATTAATTGAGACGAGTATTGCACAAAGATTGAAATCCAAATAGAAGCAATCAAACACAATTCTGAATTCTCACAAAAGGTGACACATGACAATTCAACCTCCAAGAGATATATCCACCAAGACTGCCTCAATATTCTTTTACACAGAATTGGGGACAAATGTCTTAGAACTCGAATGTGTGTGTAGCTAAACTACCTGTGTGTTCCCCTTTTACTAGCCATGATTTGTCTCAGGATTTTCAACCTTAAGATTAATCACTACCAATTTTAACTACCTCAAAGCCCAAGGGACTAGTGGTTGTTTGTAAAAAAATAACTATGCATAATGCAAATGTACACTATCATGACAAGTAATACAAAGTGAGTGAGTTATCATTCTCACAAGGAAATGTACTAATTTGTTAAGTACCAAAAGCATTTTCTCCAAATTTAATTGAACCAATAATCAAAGAGATTAAACTAGGTAGGCAATGTTAATTAATTTAATGAAAATACAACAATTGACTTGAGATGAAAGAATTCTAATTTTGAAAAGCCTAGGACTACAATTTTCTCCCATACTTCATCAATCTCAATTATTTCCCCAATATAGCCAGTTAATTATCTCAATTACCAGTCAAGATTCTTAATTATCCAATTATCTTTCCCAAGATTAAATGGAAATACCCCTAATCAGAATTACCCTATATTCCTATGAGTAATCGCTAATATAGGGATTCATTAAATTCAAATCCCTAATTAATGGCTGTATGTGTTGCATAGATATATTCCTATTCTATACAAGCTCACTGCTTCTGCTAAATGAATGCAGATCCCTCAATTCATGGAAAAACTCCAAATCCCTTTTCCAAAGCACCTAAGGGTTTCCTAATTCAATCTAATCTATGGCCAGTAAATTAGATGCATGAAACATAACAGAGGAAGTATTTGAAAAAAAAAACTTCATTGAGAACTAAATCACATGTAGGTTCCAATTGCAATCCTAGTAAAAAGGGTTTACTCCATCACTATAGTTGAAATTAACATGTTTGAGATAGAAAATAACATCATAAAATCAGAAGAACAGAGATGAAAAGAGAGAGAGAATTAAAAGTAAGTAGTCGTAGTCCCTTTCTCTTCACTTCTCCTCCTCCAAAGATCCTCCGTATGGTTCTTTTCTTCAGTTCTAGCATTAGTCTCTAATTTCTCCAAGTCAAAAGGTGTATTTTTGATTATTGTTTAGCCTTTTAAATGAGTTTTTTGACTAGGCACCGTGGCTTTAGTTGATGGGCGCCTAGGTTCGAGGGTGTAAATTCACTCTTAAAAAATAGCCACTGTGCCATGGCTCTGAGGCATAGGCGCCTAGACATTGAAGCCTTTGACTTGGTTTCAAATTTCTTTTCTGGTGCTATAGCTCTCTTATATGGAAATTGGCTTAGAAAACTCAATTTTATGCGTAAATCACTACTAACTTGTCATGTATGAAAAACAAGGATAATACCCATTAACTGCTCATAATATGCTCGAAACAATGCTCAATTAGCTATCTATAGGTCCATATTTATTAACAAAATAAACCATTATCAAATACCTTCAGACTTAAGTTTTTGCTCGTCCTGAGCAAAATAGGAAAGACAGTTCACAAACCAATTAATTTAAAAATCAAGACAAGTTAGTTCTTTGTGAAATTTATCATCCTCACAGTTTCAACAATCTCACATGTTGGCTAGCTCAAGGAAAAGTTGAACTACTATAGTTCTACAGCATGTTAACCCCTATATTACTTTACACTTACTTGAACCACATGAGTATGTCTGTTTGCAATTATTATTACTCAGTTACCTACTGTCTGGATCAGTTCATGCCAATCAGACTAAAGTGTGGATGATCTTAATGAGAATAAACTTTCAACTTTATATACCTATTCTCAAATAAACTCTCCACTAAAGTAGGACATACACACCACCAAAGATTAAAAAGGCTTTAAATAGCTTATAATGTTAAGCCAAGAGTGATGGGGTAAACAAGGAAGGGTAGGGATTTCAAAACAAGAAAACTTCACAAGATATCACCATTGAAGAGAGCAATTAAAAATAAAGCTTCCATTCTTTATTTTCCAAAGCAACAAGGAGCCCTTTTATTTACTCTCTTTCTCATATTCACAACCCCTAAACTTGTTCTTTTTATTCTTGAGGTTGGTATTTATTATAATTTTCACATTTTTTTTACTATAATACTGGCTCCAAAGTAGCTTATAGTGTTTATGATCTTCTAACCCTTCATATTCATGTTCTTTATTTCACTGGCTACTTTAGTTAGTGAATTCTTTTTAAGTGTATGTGGGCTAAGGGTGGATGATGTGGCTTAATGAAAGAAAGGCTACTGTTAAGGGTCAAATGGGGTAACTAGAGATGAACTGATTTTGGTAGTCTAGAAAGGCTCAAACATTCAATGATGGCTTAAATCATTTCTCTAATGGTATGTCTACCTAGGATTTTACCTCCAAAGATTCTTTGAATAGGCTCTAGAGTTTTGGTAAGATCTGAAAGGATGTATGTCCAAATCAATATAAACCTATAGTTGGCTAAGTGATTATGACTAACTGCTCTAATTTGTTTCAAATAAATTCAAGCACGTGTACATTGACCTAGAAATTAACACATTCAACACTATGACATCTCTCATTTTCCCTAAGTTTAGAACAAGGAGACTCTTTCCTATCATAGACACATATGATACATTCTATATAAGAGAACCATAACAGCATAAAAATTTCAAGTAGTGCAGGTATTTTTGAAATAAAGATCAAGTAATGACAAGTCAATACAAAGCCTACATTATTGAATTTAATGGCAGCCCTACTCTATGGAGTTTAAGTACCCCCAAACTTCAAATTTACATTGCCCTTAATGTAAAAAGAAAAAGAAAGCAAATAAAAACAAAAACGAAGGTAAAATGAAAAATAGGAAATATTACCTTGATAACTCAAACATTCTCCTCGCTGTTTGCATTGGTAGCTTTAGCTGGGTCACGTGCGTTAATGGTTGGCCAATAGACAGGTAGGCTAGGCAAATTAGCGGGGTCAGTGTCCTCTTAAATAGTCTATAAGAAACACATAATATGCCTATACTAATGGCACCTACAACATGATATATCAAAAGGTAAGAGGGAATGTGATAATAGTAGACACATGGCCTAGCATCACAGTATATCCATCAAGAACCAAACCAAATGCCCAAATTGGAGCTAAAAGTTAATAGCTTGATAGTACATCAGATAATATTCCCCAAGAATAGAAGTATTCCCATTTCTTAGATATGGCGAAAGTGCAAAGGTCAACCATCCCTAACCACAGTGATATGTTCAATAATCATAAGATAAATGTCATAATAGAACTGCACAGTGAAATGTTCAATAGTTTAGCACAAGATAGGAGTTTAAACAAAGTGCCCCAAAAGATCCATCTAGAGGTCCCATTGTGCCCAAAAACAACACTAATCCAACGAAGAACCACAATGGTGGTAAATGGAGGAGAAAGATAACATACATGGGAGGAGAATGCAATGGAGTTGTGCCATAAACTCTTGGAGTGCCACTCAAATGGGGTTGGGGAGTGATTAGAGGGGAAGGGAAATGCTTAGGGAAAAGAGTCGAATGAGGGGAATGGGAGAAAAATGAAAAAAAATGAGGGATTTTGATATTTTAAAAGTGTAAGCCTTGGATCCGAGCCATAGCACAAGGGACTGGGCGCTGTAACACCCCGCCGTAAACTCCTAAATCAAAATTTTCCCATTTCTTTAATTTTTTTATGGGTGCCGAGGCCCTAGGGTGTCAACGTAGTAACCTGAAAATCTCGAGTTCTAAGTCCTTGATAAGGAGTTACGGTGCCTATATGTTAGTGTCACAACCTGGAACTCTTGGGTTCTAGGATAACTATTGGCAATGTGACCTCCATGAAGGGGCACCACAATGATGACCTTTAGGGTTGTTTACTAGATTTTAACTTTGGGCACTGTGGCTCCAAGGGTTGAAGGCTGTGGCGCTAGGCCATTTTCTTGGATACTATTGAATTTTACTAGTTCTCTGCTGCTTGTCATTTACTAGCTTTTGGACTATGTATTCTTTCACAGGTAGTAGCAGAATAAGTGAATTATGGTTTAAAACAAAAAATGCAAAAACACAAGAATGAAAGGGAAAATGAGCCATATTTTTAGATTTTCTGTGATATAGCACTGCTCCAGACTTTCTACATGTGATCCAAGGGCCTAAGCTCACCATCTCTTTTCCAATGAACACCAAAAACGAGACTAAGACTCAACAAATCAAAAACAAAAAACCCAAGAAAAAGAAAAAAAAAATTAGCAAGAATGAAAGGAAAACATATAAAGGCATGGATTGCCTCCCATGTAGCACTTGGTTTATAATCATTAGCCCGATATCTCAAATCTCAGTTTGGTGTAGCTAAGGTGTTGGAAGATCTTGCATTTGCTATGAATGGGCTAGCATAATACTATCCATCTACAGTGGTTTCTAGTGACACACAAGGAGTGTTTACTCTATACCATGAGGGTGTGGCATTCATTAATTGCCCATGTTCTCTAGGATCTGAATTATTTACCCAAAATGAGTAATCATGAAATTCACTAGCATAAACATCTAGACCACCACTATTAGCATCATCCTCAATGGCCTACGCCTTGGAGCATTTCTTAGGTTCCTAAGGAGTTCCACAGCATTAAAAATTTTGAAAGTTACCTCCTGTTTTTGAACTCTCCTAATGAGTTCTCATTTTTCCACATCAATAAGAGTTTTTCCATATCCAAAATTATAAAGTCCGTAGGGAATAAGAACTTATCTACTTTTACCAAAACATTTTTCATAATTTCCTTAGGATAAGTAAGTGATATGTCTGCTAGTTGCAAAGTTACATTTGTAGGCTTTGCTTCATTCAATCCCATTTTCTAGTAAACTGATAACTGCATCAAGTTGATACTAGCTCCTAAGTCACACAATGCTTTACCAAAGAATTGGTTACCTATTGTGCATGGAATGTTGAAACTTCCAGGGTCCTTGAGTTTAGGAGGTAGTTTCTTTTGGAGGATGGCACTGCATTCCTCAGTGAAAGCTACTGTCTTATGGTCTTCCAATTTTTGCTTCCAAGCCAATATTTCCTTCATGAACTTAACATAGCTAGGCATCTATTCCAAAACATATGCGAAGGGGATATTGATATGAAGCTATTTAAATACCTCCCAAAATTTATAAAATTGTGCATGAATATTCATCTTCTGAACTCTTTGAGGAATAGTGGTGGGTGTTAGTGGTTGTGATCTTATCTTTAGACTCATTGACACTCTTTTGTAGTTCACTCATTGCCACTTTAATTTTCTTCCCTCTAAATTCTTAAGATGATGCTAGTTTTCTCTTTACCTCAGGTAACACTGTACCACTCCTTAATGTTATTGCCTTGCAGTGCTCAATTGACTCTGTCTTAAGATTGGTTTCTGTCTTACTAGGAAAGGTGCCCTGTGGCTGGTTGTTCAAGTTAAGAGTTAGTTGACCCAACTGAATTTCTAAATTTCTTATACATGCACCCTGACTCTGTAATTGTGTTCTAGATTCCTGTAGGTGATTTCTTATTTCAGTCATGAATTGGCTAGCAATTTCATCATAGTTTCCTCCAATGCAGATATCTTTTCTTGAGTAGAGGCACGTGATGCTGCTTGAGGCTGAAAAGCTGGTGGGTGGCTTAGCTTCATATCCTGTGGTGCTCCCTAGTCATTACTCCATGAAAAGTTAAGGTGATTCCTCCACTACAGATTATAGTTGCTAGAGTAAGGGTTATTTTACTGTCTATTAAAATCTATAACGTAGTGCACTGACTCAAACCCCATATGACATTGTTCAAATGCATGGCTACCCACACACGCCATATAAACAACAAAGGGACTTTGCCTTGTTTGAACCCTCAAACTATCAATTCTCTTGGTCAAAGATGCCACTTGAACTGCCAAGGTTGTCATTGTGTCTACCCCATGAATCTAAGCTACCTTCCTAAGTATTGACCTCTCAGTAGGCCATTGGTAGCAGTTGGCAGCCATATATTCCAATAGGGCATATGCATCATCAGTTAACTTAGCCAAAAGTGCACTACCTGCTGTGGCATCCATATTAGACCTCAAGAAACCATTCATCCAATTGTAGAATGTTTTTATTTGTAGCCACTTCCATAATCCATGATTTAGACATTTCCTTAACAGACCCTTGAATTTGCCCCACAACTCATATAGTTGTCACAATGTGACGGATAGCCGAAACACAGAGATTTTTATAAAAATGGAGTCGCCACCAATTAATTAAAAGGATAATTAGAATCCTTTAAGAAAAAATAAAAAATTGGCATTTGAAACCAAAGGAAAGGTTTGGGAGTCAAATTACATGCGAGGAAAATGTTAGGCCCTCCACAGCCTCCATCCCTAAGGATAGTTACTCTTAATTGTTTATGCTTAATTTTATTGTATTTTAATTATGTTGATTACCCCTTTTTATTATCGCTAAAGAAGATGAAAGATAAAAAATCGAACCTAACTTGCTGTGTAAGAGCCTAGGTACCCCAATGAGAATCAAGGTCCACGTAGTTCAATAATATTCTAATGATTTGCCTTGGATGGATATATGGTCTCAGTCCTAAGACAAAAGGTATTTTGATAAGACAAGATAATGTGAGAGAATAAATCTCTACTCAAAATCTTTAGGGGTTAGGACAATGTGAGAGGATTAACCTACACCCAAAGCCTATAGGTGAAAAGACAGTATAGAAGAATAAATCTCCATATACAACTCAAAACAACACGAGAAAATAATTTTTCACATATTGTTTATAAAGAATTAGGTCTATAGGAAAAGTAAATTTTCACATATAGCCTAACCATTATAGGAGAATAATTCTCCATAATGTATTAGAAAGAAAGGATGATAATTTTTAGAATCACCTTTGGTGAAAGAAGGATAAAAAACAAGAGCCTTAAATCCCCACTATTTTCTTTTAACTATTTTGGGGTCCTTGAAACCCAATTTCCATATGAAGCATTTCTTAAATGATTTTGGCCTTAGGAACCCTTAGCATTTCAAATAATATTTTGATTGGACCCAAAAGACCTTGGTTTAATGGGCCTAGAATAATTTTAATAGATTGGGCTTTTAAAAAATATTTATTTAAACCATAAAAAATCCTTTGATTAATTAGGCCTTAAGAGATTTTTATAAACCACTTTCTAGCCCATAATTTTCCAAAATCCAATTCATTTCATTATAGAAAAGTTTTACAGCCCTTTACTTTATTCTGTTGAAAAGTTAACTCCCAAAAGTCTTTGGAACCCAAATCCTTTGAAAAGGAATAGGGTATACTAAATAACCTTAAGGTTTATGATAACCGAAAAACAATTTCCTGGGGAGTAGGTTGATCATGCTCTTTTGTTTTAAAACCTAAATTATTTTATCCAAAGGCCCTTAAATGAATTTAGAACCCAAAAATATAAACCCTTTTGCAAAAAGTGATTATTTGGGGCCTTTGGAGCCCAAAAAATTTATTTATTTATTTTTATTTTATAAAGGATAAGGTGCATTGGCCACCCTTTTGTTATACTAAACAATCACAACTCAAAATGAAATAATGATACGAATTAATGAGGGGGTAACTCATGCCTTGTAAGAGGAGAATGGGGGGAATAAAATAGAATAAAATGTTACAAATTAAATACGGAAAATGAAAGAAATAGTCATCCCAAAATAGAAATACTTATACAATTCCATAACAAAATACAGTAAATAGACAAAATACATACATTGATTAAAACATCAAAACAAAATAAAAGGAATATGAGTTTAGGAGCTAAAGAAGTATTTAATGTTCCACTTAACTAAGGAAAGTAAAATTTCAAGTTACCATTTGTAAATATGTCTATACACAGCGCATGAATAAACCAATCACGAATTTTCAAAAGAAACAATTCAATTCTCAAAACTCTAAGAACGTACGCTAATTGCAACATATCGCACTCAAGATTATATCACGTAGAAATTGGCACAATTGATTTAATCCCATAATCATACTTTAAGTCCATTGGGAATCAAACAAAGTATATTAAAGTCAAATTATAGTAACACATTCAAAAACATCATTTAAACAACATATGAGCTTACAAATTTAACTCAAGAACCAAGAGGGTACTTATACTTCTAGATAGCCCTGAGATATGTGAACTAAGCAACCTTGCATCGCCAAAATTCAATTCGATATAAGCCAAGAAATAGGGCTACATCCCCTTATCAAGCATTTCATTGAACAGCTTTTTTTTAACAAGACTCATACTAATCTCACTTAGTAATGTAACCTCATTCAATTGTAGTTTCAAACCCCTTTAAGAACACTTAAAAATCCAAAAGCATATGATTAAATTACAACATGGACAGAACCGTGGCCTTAAACATTTTATATGCAATCAAATTTCCACCCTAATAAGACAAATAACCTTTATCAACATAATACTTTGAAGTCCAGCCCAGATTGCACGCAAAGAAAATCTGAATGGCAACCTATTTAATCATGCCATGGCAACTCATTTAAGCCTACAAGAGGAATGACGTCAGCCATGCAGCAGGAATTTACTTAAATAAACAACAGCAACATTTCCAGCAACATATTTAACTTTAAACCGCAATATACTTGAACATGAACAACAATATTTGTACAACAACTCATTTGAACATATAACAACATATGACCAACAATACTTTTAATCATGCAAACAACACTTTATTTTTAAAACAAATAGCAGTGATTATTTATTTTTTGCTACTTCAATGCTATTATTACAAAGGCCACCAATTACAGCAGTATAAGTCGTTGTGTTAGGTTGCAAACCAATGATTGTCATGTGGCCAAAGTAACTAAGTGCCTGTTGAACTAATCCCCCCTTTTTTTTTTAATAAACCATCTATTAGTACACCAAATATTGCCACCGTTGCCTCAACACCCCATTCCTCCATCTTTTGTAATAAATTAAATGCTTCTCTAGTTTTCTCAATTTTAAAATATGCATCCATAAGGGTTGTGTATATACAACTATTTGCAGTCATCACACGTATGATAGCCTCTGATTCTTCAACCTTATTCTAGTTGCAAAGACCCCATATTATTATGGTTCCATATAGCAATAAATCTGGTTTGATGCCTTTCTTGTTCATTTCCTTAAAATATCCATGACATTCTCCAGCATCTTAGCCTTAATGCATCCATAAACAAGGACAGTTTGATTTCATTTTACTCAAGCTTAAAAACTTAAATACAGGAGCCATAACCCATTTCTAAAAGATGCAAAAGTAACTTTCAAATGCAAGACATTGTTATAAGTCAACTTTTCACTCAAAACCTAGAACATTTTAACACAAAAATGGAAAACACCTTCCCACCTAACCACCCAACTTTAACATTTTAGAAAAAGGAAAAACAAAAATCATTATATTTCATCATAAGATATGTTAAACAAACCAGATCAATAACAGTAGATACAAAACCAATTAACAAAAATCGGATTTCATACCAAATCAAAATCAAATCACAAAAGCACGAAAGTGAATAACACAACTTTGGGTAAAAGCAAAAAAAAAAAAAAAAATTAATAGAAGCAAAACACAGTCTAAATGCCAAAACATATTTATGCATGGGCCAAAACAACTTGAACTACTAATACCCCTTGCTCCTAAATTATGGGGGTATTATCCAAGGTTGTTGGACCCTAGAACCAGTTGCAATTCGTAGTCTAACATCAATTGATTAAGTGGAAAAGCAGCATGCCACAAGGTAGATAAAGAAGCTTACTTTTTTAAAGCCTATGTAAATGCTACCCAATGTTTCTCCTAATTAGTGCTCCTTGTTCAAAGAACCATCCCAGTGGGCTTCTTGTTTAAAATCTCTCTCTTTCTCTTCTGGAGATTTCTTTCTTTCTCTGAAAATTTTTTCTTTTCTCCCCTTAAAATTCTTCTACCCAAAACTCTCTTTTGAAACCTTCTTCAAATTTTCCTCTTCTTTTCTGTTCTTCCCCTAATTTTTTTCCTTGCTTTCGAATTTCTTTTTGCTAGGTGTTTATAGACAGAAAAACCAAAGCAGATTCAAGGAACAAGATATGTTACCCAGATCACAAGAAATCTCTTCTTATCCCTTATTCCTTTCTCTGTGCTACAACTACCATGCGCTGGCCTTATGAACTGGTTCAGATGAGCTTGAATTTAAGAGGACTTAGGGACAGTTTGGATGTGCTTGTACTTTTAAGCAGGTGCTTTAAATAAAAGTTATTTTTTAAAAAAAAGCATGTATTTTGTGTTTGGATGTAATTACGTATAAGTGATTTTACTAAAAAAAGCAGAGGTCTTGCGTTTAGATATAAAAATGTAAAAATACTTTTGAGTATGTAAAATTATTAAATATAACATATAAAAGTGCTTTTCAAAAAATTTGTGAAATATTTTAGGGGTATATGTGTTTAAAATGATTATTTTTTAAGTAACATTTTCTTACTTGAAAAATAAGTACTTTTTTTGCTTATTTTTACAATAAGCACTTTTACAGAAAATCCCATCCAAATCGTTAATATGTAAATAATCACTTATTTTTAAAAAACTAAGCGCTCCCAAACGGGGGGTTAGCTGGAATGGGATAGAATTAGAACTAGAAGCTTGTGGAATTTGGAAGAGGTGGCAGAAAAAGGAATTGTGGTCCTTAGGTTAGAGCAAATGGAGCTATATTACGTTATTTGCTGGAATAGGCAAATGGATGGGCTTGAATGAAGTAGCTAATGCATTGGGCTAGCATGGGGCATTATACTAGACGGTCAAAAGGCTAATGGGTAAAAGGACAGGATTCAATAGCAGGATTGTAGGTTTTCTTTGTCAATATTCATTTTTACGATTTTTTTCATTTTTGATTTTTATATAAAAATGAAATTTCATATTTTTGTGATTTAAAATTTTTGTCTTTTTCAATTCTTCAATTTTCTATTTTCCCATATTTTACGTTTTTATCTTTTTCTCTAATTTCTTAATTTTTTGTATTTTTTCATTTTTCTAAACTTTCAAAAATAAGGAAATGTAATTTTTTTTTTGTATTTTTTGATCTTGGTAAAATGATATGTTATATCTTTGTGATTTTAATTTTTTTTACTATTATTATTATTCTTATTTTCTTTATTTTATTTTTATTACTTTTGATTTTTAAAGTTTTTTCTATTTTCCTCCACTTTTTATACTTTCTTTGTCATTATTATCACTTTTCTCTAATTTTTATATTTTCTTAAGTTTTCATATTTTTGGTTGTTTTCCAAAAGATTTTAAATTACCTGGATAAAATTAGGCATTTACAATAATAAATCTTGGTCCATCGAAGGTGATGTTATTCCTTAACTTAGCTATCCTAGTCGACGGAAAATGTTGGGCCAAAATTTTATGGGCCAACATTTCCCATGTGGTGATAGAGCCAGCTGGTAGCTGGTAGGGAAATCAGACAACTCTTTGCCCTATCCCTAAATGATAATGGGAACAACCTCATTCTTATAGCTTCAGTAGACACCGCATTGTGCTTGAAGGTATCACACAATTCCAAAAAATTATTGATGTGCAGATGTGGATCCTCATGTGCCAAACCCCAAACTGTATTGATGTTTGAAGCATCTAGATAATTTTCAGCTTAATCGCAAAGTTATTTGCTTGAATGGTGGGTCAGACAATGCTAGATTGAGCTCAACCACTTGAGGAGTGGAATAATCCTGAAATGCTAGGGTCTGTTCTTCATTTGGTACTAAGTGGCTATTTGGATGGGCTTGTGCTTTTGAGCAGGTGCTTCAAATAGAAGTGATTTTTTTTTTTTAAAAAAAGCATGTATTTGGTGTTTGGATGTAATTACGCGAAAGTGATTTTACTGAAAAAAACAGATATCTTGCGTTTGGATGTAAAAATGTAAAAGTACTTTTGAGCATGTAAAATTATTAAAAATGACATATAAAAGTACTTTTCAGAAAATTTATGAAATCTTTTAAGGGTATATATATTTAAAAAGTTTTCTCTCTCTTCTATTAAATCTGATTATTTTTTAAGTATCATATTTTATGCTTCTCTAAAAAGCAGGTATTATGCTTATTTTTAAAATAAGCACTTATAAAATAATTTGCATCCAAACAGCAATTTTAAAAATAATCACTTTTTTTTTACTAAAAAAGCCGATCCAAACGGCTAGTAAATCCATTGCAGGCTATTGATTCATCCTCTGAGTTCTCTCTTTTCTATTTCTTTTATAAGTCCTTTCGATTTCATGATCAAAGAAAAGAGAGTCTTTGGTTGTTGCACTATGCATGTAACAACTTAGAGTACCTGTAAAAAAAAAAAACAAGTTTGAGTTAGAATTGAGAAATTAATCTTAATATTAATAAAACAATAAAATAGTTCCCCAAGCACCAAAAACCTATTCGCAAAAATATAACTTTGTAGAATGCAAGTGTACGCTATCGTGACAAGTAATACCAAGTGAGTGAGTTATCGTTCCCACGAGAAACTGTACTAATTTGTTAAGTACCAAAATCATTTTTGCAAAATTTAATCAAACTAATAACCTAAGAGATTAAACTAGGTAGGAAATGTTAATTAATCTAATGAAAAGATAATAAATGACTTGAGATGAAAGATTTTTAATTCTGAAAAGTCTAGGACTACAATTTTCTCCCACACTTCATCAATCTCAATTCTTTCCTCAATAGAGTCAGTTAATTATCTCAATTACCAATTAGGGTTCTTAATTATCTAATTATCTTTCCTAAGATTAAATGAAAATACCCCTAATTAAAATTACTCTATATTCCTATGAGCAATCTCTAATTTTATTAAGTTCAATTCCTTAATTAATGAATGTATGTGTTGCATAGGTATATTCTTATTCTATACAAGCTCACTGCTTCCGCTAAATAATCGCACATCCCTCAATTTATGGTAAAACCCCAAATCCCTTTTCCAAAGCACCTAGGGTTCCTAATTCAATCTAAAGCCAGTAAATTAGATGCATGAAACACATAAGAGAGGAAGTAACTAAAGAAAAAAAGTCCAAACTTTATTGAGAATTGAATTAATCAGGATTACACGTGGGTTCCAATTCCAATCCTAGTAAAAAGTGTTTACTCCATCACTGAAGTTGAAATCAACATGTTTGAGATAGAAAATAACATCAGAGAATCAGAAGAAAAGAGATGAAAAGAGAGAAAGAATTAAAACTAGGTAGTCGTAGTCCCTTTCTCTTCACTTCTTCTCCTACAAAGCTCCTCTGTAGGGTTCTTCTCTTCAATTCTACCTTAGTTTCTAATTGCTCCAAGTCAAAAGGTGTCTTTCTGATTATTTTTGGGCCTTTTAAATGAGTTTGTGACTGGGCGCTGCGGCTCTAGGTGATGGGCGCCTAGGCTTGAGGGTGTAAATTCAACTCCTAAAAAAATAGCTATAGCGCCATGGCTCTGAGGCATGGGCGCTTAGGAACTGAAGCCTCTGACTTGGTTCAAAATTTCTTTCCTAGCACTACAGCTTCAATCTTTGGGCGCTGCAACTCTCTTTTCTTTGGAAATTGGCTTATAAAACTCTATTTCTTGCTTAAATCACTATTAACTTGTCCTGTATGAAAAACAAGGATAATGCCCCATTAACGGCTCATAATATGCTCGAAACAAAGCTCAATTAACTATTAGAGGTCCATATTTATTAACAAAATACACAATTATCAGTAGTTTTCATGCCAACTTTGTTTAAAGGTATAACATCCGGCTGCTAAGTTTGGGTAACTATTTCTAACCCTTCACTTAGAAGAGCTCCCTAAGCTGCCTTCATCTTTTTTTCTTTGCTTTGCTTTTATTTATTTTTATAATTGGGGAAGGCTCGATAGTCCTATAGTTTACTTCTCATGTGTTAAATTAGAGAATAGTAAAAGAGGTGCATTATAAATGTAAGCATGTGCAAAATGTCCTTCAAAACTTGCCATTCATTCTATATAAATCTTGCCAAGTCTCATCTCAATGAGTATAACATCTTGACATTTCAAGCCACACATCAACCAAATGTGATGCCTTAGAAATCATGCTCTATACTTAAGCTTGAAAATAAATCTTCCCAAAATAATTTAGCTCAACTACTTCCACCTAGATGCTTAGATTTCACAAAAAAGCTAGATCAGTGCACATTATATTAATGAAAAAATATGTGAATCCTGCGCACACTCGCTACCTCCCAACTAGTGAGAGACATGGACCTCAATGATTTGAATGAAGGAAAACAAAGTGCACATAGATAAGTAAGCAGAACAAACAACCAAGCATGTGAAATGTGCAATCAGATATAAGATTAGAGAGAAAAATATGAGAGTTTAAATTTAAGTCAATCAATCCCCAGCAACGGTGCCAAAAACTTGACTCACTCAATAATGAGTAGCACAAAGACTATCTTAGGTGCAGAAGGGTGTCGAGTAATAATTAAGAATAGAATTCCTAGATCGTCTCTTTATAGAAAGTTGCTTAAATTCAAACTTATGTGAAATTGTGAAAATATTCACGAAAGGAAAATATAAGTAAAAATGGTGATATGTATAATGAATGGAAAAGTGAAATGAAAATAAAAATGACACTAGTCATAAACCAGATTCATAAATTAGAGTTTGAATGATGCAAGTGAAATAAAAGTTTAAAATGTAAAACAATAAAACTAATAATTAAATTAAAATTGCTAAGACTAATTAACCAAGAAGCAATTTACTAAACCAATGAAAATTACCACACCAATTGAAAGACTAAAAATTAACAACTAAATCTACCAAATTAAAATTCGACAACCAAGAAATCAACTAAGCTAAATAATTTTAATTAACAAAAAATTAATAAAGAAACAAAACACTTAACAAATCTAATATGACTAAGAGATTAACAAAACTAAACTAAGAACTAAGCTAGATTAGGAAATAATTAACAAAATACAAAGTAAAAAGTGAAAAGCCCAAAAATGATAATTTTAAGTTCATCCATATATTCAAAACACATAGTGCTAAAAATAAAATCATAACAAATGTACTACAAATCAAATGGAAGCTTAAACGAACAAGGAAATAACTAGAATAAAAACTAAACAAGAGGAAAATAAAACACCCAAAACTAAATTGTTCTAAACGACAAATCTAAAAAATAAACCATGAAATCCAAACTAAAACAAAATAGAACCTAGGGAATGAAAGAAACAAGAAAGATGGCTAAACCAAGAGGAAGTAGGCGGTGGAAAAGAGGCTGGACAACAAGTGGTGGACCCCTTAAGGAGTTCTCCAAGGCTTGCATTCCAGCGTTCAAAACCAACAACTTCTTTTCTTACTTAGTTGTTTCTGGTCTTTATCCTTTGCAGCGTCTCTCCCGTAATGCTTTTTCCAACTATTTTTTGTCTTACCCGAGCTGTTGTGTAATGCTGCTATTTCACGAGTATCTAGCTGTGTGATCTTTCCTTGCTGCTACAACGACGCTTTGCTGTGTTGCAAATTAACTCCTCTGATGTGACGTCGTCTCAAATGGAGAAGAAGTTCCCTTGATGCACGCTGCTCTTTCTTACTACTGTACCGAGAAGGGGTTTTGCTTCTTTTTCCTTGTTGCATATTACTTCAATTGCCTAAATGGAAAAATAGAACAAGAGAAATAGATGAAAAAAATGGGAGAAGTAAATATTAAATATGTGTTGTGCATGTAAAGCAATATTATTCCATTAAATCACAAGTTATAAAATGTTGCATAAATTATGCTATCAATTTAAATTATAGCTTAGATTTATGCCTCTTAACCAATTTTTTCATCTAAAACCAATAATAATGTCATGAAAGAATTAAAATATATTAGCTCTAGATGTATAAAATGTGCAATAATTCAGCTCAATCACATGAAAGAATTAAATGTGTTATGCATGTGAAGCAATATTATCCCATTAAATCACAAGTTAAAAATTGTTGCATAAGTTATGCTATTAACCAATTTAAATCATAACTTAGATTTATGCCTCTTAACTAATTTCTTCATCTAAAACCAATAATAATGTCATGAAAGAATTAAAATATATTGGCTCTAGATGTATAAAATATTCAATAATTCAGCTCAATCACACCCCCAAACTAGTATTTTGCTAGTCCCTGAGCAAAATACTGAAAATTAATTGAGATTAGTATTGCACAAAGATTGAAATCCAAACAGAAGCAATCAAACACAATTCTTAATTCTCACAAAAGGTGACACATCATAGTTCAATCCCCAGGTGATATATCCACCAAGATTTCCTCAATCTTTTACATAGAATTGGGGCAAATATCTTAGAACTCAGATTTGTGTCTGTAGCTAAACTACCTGTGTGTTTCCACCTTACTACCCATGATTTATCTTGCATTTTCAACCTTAAGATTAATCATTACCGATTCTAACTACCTCAAAGCCCAAGGAACTTGCAATTTTCACAACAACTTTGGTTAAAGGTTAAACACCCGGCCCCAAAAGTTTGGGTAACTATTTCTAGCCCTTCACTTAAGAAAGCTCCCTAAGCTGCCTTCATCTTTTTCTTCTTTTTTTCTTTTTTCTTTTTTTTTTTGGTTAATAATTGGGGCAAGGCTCGGTAGTCCTACAGTTTACTTCTTGTGTGTTAAATAAGTGAATAGTAAATGAAAAGCACTATAAATGAGAGCATGTGCCAAGTGTCCTTCAAAACTTGCCATTTGTTCTACATAAATCTTGCCAAGTCTCATCTCAATGAGTATAGCATCCCGATGTTTCAAGTCACACATCAACCAAATATGATGCATAAGAAATCATGCTCTACACTTAAGCTTGAAAATAAATCTTCACAAAATAATTCAACTCAACTACATCCACCAAGATGCTCAGACTTCAAAAAAGGCTAGATCAGTGCGCATCATATTAATGAAAAAATATGTGATATGCTGTCCATACACGCTAACCCCAACTAGTGAGAGACATGGACCTTAATGATTCCAACGGAGGAAAACAAAGTGCACAGAGGCAAGTAAGCAGAATAGACAACAGGCATGTGCAATGTGCAATTAGAGATAAGATTAGCAAGATAAATATGAGTTTAAATTTAAGTCAATCATTCCCTGGAAACAGTGCCAAAAACTTGACTCACTAAAAAATGAGCAGCACAAAGGCTATCCCATGTACAGGAGGCTGTATCGTAATAATTAGGAATAAAATTCCTAGATCATCTCCTCATAGAAAGTTGCTTAAATTCAAACTCATGTGAAATTGTGAAAATATTCACAAAAGAAAAATAAAAGTAAAAATGGTGGTATGTACAATGAATAAAAGAGCTCAATGAAAATAAAAAGGGCACCAGTTATGGACTATATTCATAAATTGGAGTTTGAGTGATGCAAGGAAAACAAAGCTTAAAATGAAGAACAATAAACTAATAAATAAATTAAAATTGCTAAGACTATTTAACCAAGAAGCAATTAAATAAAGCAACGAAAATTACCACACTAATTGAAAGACTTAAAATTAACAACTAAATCTACTGAATTAAAATTCAACAACCAAGAAATCAACTAAGCTAAATAATTTTAATTAACAGAAAATTAATAAAGAAATGAAAAATTAATAAAACATAACTAAACTAAGAACTATGCTAGATTAGGAAATAATTAACAAAATACAAACTAAAAAGTGAAAACCCCCAAAATGATAATTTTAGATTCATCCGTATATTCAAAAGACAAAGTGCTAAAAATAAATTCATAGCAAATGTACCACAAATCAAGTGGAAGCTAAAACGAACAAGGAAATACCTATAATTGAAGTTAAACAAGAGGAAAATAAAACACCCAAAACTAAATTGTTCTAAACCACAAATCTATAAAATAAACCATGAAATCTAAACTTAAACTAAATAGAAACTAGGGAATGAAAGAAACAAGAAATTAAAGATGGCTAAACAAACAGGCAGCAGGCAATGGAAAAGAGGCTGGACAACAGGTGGTGGACCCTTGGGGGAATTCTTCAAGGCTTGCATTCCAGCATTCATATCCAGCAACTCTTTTTCTTCCTCGGTTGTTCATACTATCGATCCTTTTGTAGTGTCTCTTCCTTTACGCGTTTTCTATCTATTCTTTGTCTAACTTGAGTTATTGTGTGATGCTACTATTTCATGAGTATATGGCTATATGCTCTTTCATTGCTACTATGATGACGTTTTGCTATGTTGCAAATCAATTCCTCTTATGTGATGTTGTTCGTCATCTCAATTGGAGAAGAAGTTCCCCTTATGCACACTGTTGTTTCCTGCTACTATATCAAGAAGGGGTTCTACTACTTTTTGGTTGTTGCATATTACTTCAATTGCATAAATGGAAAAATAAAACGAGAAATAGATGATAAAATGAGAGAATATAAATATTAAACATGTGTTATGCATGTGAAGCAATATTATCCCATTAAATCACAAGTTATAAAATGATGCATAAATTATGCTATTAACCAATTTAAATCATAACTTGGATTTATGCCTCTTCACCAATTTTTCCATCTAAAAACAATAATAATGTCATAAAAGAATTAAAATATATTGCCTCTAGATGTATAAAATGTGTAATAATTTAGCTTACTCACTTTCCTCATTTGTTTCCTTAATTTGTGCTTTTCATTAATATGGTTAGATGGTCCATTTGTGCCATGCAACTCTACAAAGTTTTCATTCCAGAAAAAGCCCATCCACATCTCCTTAATTTCCCAAATAATCAGGCCTAATTGCTTAAGCCATTGAGTACCAAAAATGTCATCACATCCGTTTATTGGCTAGAGATAGAAATCCAATGTGAATTCATCCCTTTAGATATTTAACCATAATTCCTTGCAAAGTCCACCCCTTGTCATCTTGTTGCCGTTAGCCACAATCACTTCAAAGTTTCACTTTTTGTATGGTTGCATTCCCATGGATTTGGCCATATCAGAATTAAAAAAATTATAGTTACTTCCTGAGTCAACTAATTTAGTGATTGCTTGGTCCTACATTTTTTCTTTCTATCACATAGTCTGAGGAGTAGCTATTCCCGTAATTGCATGAAAGCTTATTTTTGGAAACTCCTCAATTTTTACTTGTTGTTCATCCCCCTCATTATCTTCCTCAACTATTTGAAAAATTCCCTCAATTATAAATAATTTCTTACATTGATGGCCTAGAGAAAATTTTTCGTCACAGTTGAAACAAAGCTTATGTTCTCGTCTTTATTTGAGTTCAGAGGGACTCACACTTTTAATAATGGAATTATGAACTTTAGGAATGTTAGGAGTTGGCAGTGGTGGAAGGTTTGATAGGTCAAGGAATTTGTTATACTCATGTGCCTTCCCCTTTTACCAGTCTTGGAATTTTGACTCATAAAGTCTAGTCGGCTGATTTCCCCTCAATTATAAGAAGAATCACCATGCCCACAACCTGCATTTAAGAAATATTTCTCTTGAATTTGGTTGGATATGACAATGATCATGTCCTCAGCATACTTCATCAACCGCTCCTACACAACCCTAATTTCTGGCTGCAAAGATTGTTGCCCTACATTTAGAGAGAATCTCATTCTCTAATATGTTAAGATGGTGATCATAAAAGTTTGGCTCTAGTACCAAGATGTTACGTCCCTTAGAAATTATCTGGTATTGTATTTATTGACTGGGAATGCCCATGCATCAACTTTATGCAACTTTCCTATCTGGAACAATAAAAATAAACTAAGATGCTTCAAGGGATCTTAGACCTCCTTTGTAAGGCAATTCAAGGTGCCTTAGGCCTCCTAAGATCAACACAAGGTTGAGATGCAAATACTTTTGATACCTTTATTACTAAAGAAAACTTCTTTAAATAGTCTCAAGGCTCACAAACATTAAGGAAAGAAAAAATAAATGAAAATACATAATTACATAAAAGGAAAAAAAACATAATTGCTACATAATTCAAGTTGTGCTTTAACACCAACAACTTGCTTAATGACAGTACCCTATTGCAGCCAAGAAATCAGCTCTTAAATGTAGTCTCCTAACCAAATCACTCCTTCTAGTCGTTAGCCTGTGATCATGTTGTCTTATCAACTTTGCTTCTAACATTTTGACTTAAACTTCCTCTTAAACACGTAGGATATTTGATTTCTTGCTTCTTACAATTATACCAAACATAAACAAGTAGCTTTCAAGTTTTTGTCACCTTATAATAATCAACTTACACAAGATCTTAATTTGCTTCACTTCCATCATAGAAATTTATTTTGCTTAGATATTCTTTTAAAGTTTAGCCCAAATGTGACACAAACAAAATATTGGATTATGTGAAGCTGTCGATCTATTTGATCTCTCACTTTGCCATATTTTGCAGGCTTGATGATCACTTTTGTGAAGATACAAATTGTTGAAAAGATTTAATTTGAATTATGAGAATTTGTTTTTCGAATTATAAATGATTTATGAAAACGTTTTTCTTTTTTTTTTTTTCAACAAGGAACAAGATAAACTTCATTGATAGAGAGGGATAAATGCTATTTACACAAAATTTCTTCATAAATTGGGTGCAAATTATTAAAGTAGTTGCATATGGATTTAATAAAAAAAATTCAGTATGATTGGTTATCCTAGCAGTTTGTGTACAATCAATTAAGACTAAAGATAACCATAGTCGCATATCTTAGTCATTTGCTTTGTGAAATGCCATGATGACCTACGATTTATTTTTCAAAGCACACCAACACTTGATTAGTTATATACTTCTACAATTAAACAAAACAAAACTTACTCCTAAGTTAGTGTGATATAGTAGTAAAGAATTTAAGTAGTTTATAAAAAAATTAAATTCAATCCTTTGTATATTAATGCACACAAAAAAAAAAGAGAAAAAAAACTTGCTAGAGCCTACTGATTCTTTGGTTCAAAATTGTCAACTAACTTAACTGTTAAAATCTTAAGAATAAAATGATTCCGCCTTTGTTAAAGGACGTCATTTCACTTTAATTACCAAGAGGCCAAGCTGAAATTAGCCTTCTTCTTGAGCGAAGGCCCTTTGGTCTTTCTATATGATGAACTCTTTCTTTCCCTATAACAATGTTCTCCTTACTATATATGAAGTTCTGGAGTACAAAAGTTTATAACTTTTGAACTTCAAAAAAAATTTTAGTTTCTTACTTCTATGACATTTCACATGTTTCTCTTTCCCGATTGTAAATTGTAAATGTGTCAGTATGCTAGCTCCTTCCTCTCAGAGTCATAGTGACATTTTTTCCCTCATCGTACATCAAGTTTTTTACTAGAAAATATTTTTTTTTAAATTTCTTAACAATGTTTCACATATTTATTTTTCCTCATCTTAAATTGTAAGTCAGGAATGTCATTGCTTAGCATTACTGAGTACGTATCCCTAAAACATAGATGGTCAAAAGTTGTAGCTTGGCACACAGATAGAGCCTGTTATTAATATACAGTATTGGTGGTGGAGACTTTTAAATGTCTATTATAAATCTAATTGAAAAGAAAGGGGTAATGTTTATCACCAATATTTCATATAGAAACAAACATGCTAGGATGAAATTTGCAGTTTAGAAGTCAGTTTCTTTTGTAACTAAATGTCGAGTTTGTAGGTGATTTTAGTTAGTTTCTGATTTCTATTTAGAATTCCTGTTGACCAAGGAATAGGCTATTTGTTTTCACCACGTATGAACGTGGACTCTTTATTTTGTTGGTTACCACGTTTCAGTTACAGTAACATGGGCTGTAATCTTGTTTTTAGGAAGTTGTAAGGCTATACAATAGCCAGAGTTTACTGAATTCAATAACAAGTCATTTCCTCAAATCAAGTGTACTACTTTCTTTAAAGTTTTTCAACAATCTGGTATCAAAGCCCCCATTGGGTCTGAAGAACAAAAGCTGTAAACTTTTGAGTGACTTGTAAACAGAGAGAGTGAAAAGTATGACGAGCGAAGGAAATTTCATGTAGCCAGCAATTCCTCGCTTTGATGGCCATTATGACCATTGGAGCATGCTAATGGAAAATTTCTTGAGGTCCAAAGAATATTGGAACCTGGTGGAGACTGGTTATGCAGAAACA
>JASKGM010019309.1:0-23784 GCA_034509205.1 Ceratonia siliqua
TGTGCTGGCCCAATGTTTTAGAAATCTTATTTTATTCTCAACTCTTTAAAATATTATATTTTGGTCCTGCTATTTGTATAAATTATATCTTAACCCTCACTACTTATATAAATTATAATTTGGTCCCATTATTCATATAAATTACATTTTGGCCCCACTGTTTATTTAAATTATATTTTTGGCCCCATTATTTACTTAATTTTTATTTTGGCCCCTTTATTAACAAATTATGTTTTGGCCCTACTATTCACATAAACTATATTTTGGTTACACTATTTGCATAAATTATATTTTAATTCCAATATTTTAATGCTTTCATTTTAACCCCAATATTTTGAGAATTCCATTTTAACCTAAATACTTTTGGGAATTTCATTCTTACCCCTATTCTTTCAGAAATTTCAGTTTTGTCACAAAATTTAGGAAAAGTAAAATTCGTTTAAGAGTAATAAAATCATCTTCATGTTCAAAGGACTTTTAGTAGGAGCTTATCTCCTCCAAAGTCCTAAATTTCACGGGTTTTCAGTGGAAGTTCGTCTTTCCCAGTGTCCTAAATCTTACGGACTTTCAGTGGAAGTTCGACTTCCCTGAAGACCTTACTATTTCTTTTTTTAGACTTTTAGTGGAATTTTCATTTTCCCAAAGTCTTATTTTCTTAGGCATTTAGTAGAGGTATACTCTTTCCAATGTTCCAATTCCCATCCAGGCTTTAAGTGGAATTTCATATTCCCCTAAATGTTCTATCATTCTCAGGACTGAGATCATACATCTCGCCTAATCAACTTATTCAAATATTCTGAGGTACGTTGACTTTGATCCCTTTTGGGGTACATAGGCATTTACTTGATAAAGTAGGTTTAGTTCCTTCTTCCTTTATCTTTTATCGTCTTATTAATAAAATTTGGTAATTTAAATAAATTAAAATTTTTAAAGCATAAATAATTTAGGGTAACCATCCTTAGGGATAGACGTTGTGGGGGTGCCTAACACCTTCCCCAGACATAATTAGACTCTCAAACCCTTCTTCTGGTTCCGAGGGCCAGTTTTCTTTTCCTTTTTAAGGATCCCAATTATCCTTATAATTAATTGGTGGTGACTCCCATTTTCTTTGCGTTTTCCCTTACGCACCTAAAGTCATAAAATGATGGTTGTTCACCGGCTGTCATGTTGTGACAATATCAAATTTAAAATTTATTCAATCACAAGAAATTAATATTTCATGTCAATTTTAATTCTACACGTCTATTATTTTGTAACAAGCTCAAACTATCATGGACAAAGGAATAAAATTGCTCATTTAAGATTTTTCCCCCTTTTTTGCTCATTACTATAAGTATCATATTAGTTGCAAAATCTTTTGGTGAAGGAGTAACTTACAATTTATCTCTTGAAAGAGTATATATTTATGCATCTACTCAATCACTCATCTTGTGTTGCAACTTGCCTAACGCTTCATGTACATAGCGTCTCTAGGAAAAAATGTTTAGTGCTATAGTAGCTTAATAAAGGGAGAGGGGACTTTTTTTAAAAGTGGGTCACTCAATATATTTTGAGTGGCTCACTCTTCTTGTGAGCTATGGTAACACTGAGTAGCACTAAATTTTTTTCACATCTCTAGATAGTTAACTTGTACTCCTGTTCTAAAATGATTGTAATAGCAATCCATATTCTATAATATAAAACAATGATTAGTTAAACTACTAGTGAATTATAATGTGTGACTAAGCCTATTCCCTTATATTTGAATTTTAAATATATTAATCACTTAATATTCAGATATTAAGTTCATTAATTTTTAAGATTGAATTATAAAATTTTTTCATAAAAATCTTTTAATATCAACATGAATGTTGTATTTTTTATTGTACAAAAAAATAAATAAATCAATAGGCATACAAAGTCATTTTATTGTTGGGAAGTCTATTGAGAAAATGAATGATAACCATCTTCACATTGTTTACCACTTACAAAAGATGTATGGACTAATTCAATCATAAATAAGCATGTATATATATATAAGTATGTCTCATTTATATCATGTTTATATACCTATTTATGATTAACTAAGTTTACATATTTTTAACCTTAAGGGACAGGCCTAGTGGTTAAAGGGGTGTATTTTTACTTTAATTACATAAGTTCAAACCTAGGAAGTGCAACCTAAGAGAATTTATTTTTTTAAATGTATTAAGCCAATGTGAGTGATACACTCTTAAGGTTGCCCATGGAAAAGACTAATTCATGGTTGAGGTACACCATTAAAGATCTTCTAGGTAAAAATTTAGTCATAATTAATGCACACGCTAAACCCAAATATACTTTTACCTTATATACCACAAACAAAAAGTCAATTTAATTTTGTAGACAATGTCAACTGACGAAAAATTTACCATTCCAAATCCCCCAAGGGAGAATGAAAGGTTTAAAAATAAATCCTAACCGGTAATCCACTCTACTCCATTATTTTAAAATCTTTTAAATACTCTTTTTCCGACCCTCCGTCCTTTTCCGTTCCACTCTATCCTCCCAATTGCTTGTTTGTTCTATTGGAATGAGGTGAGAAAAAGGCATAAGCCATTATTTGAATGCATTTTAAGCAATATAGGAATTCCCAACCAGTGATATTCCAATTTTGAAACTCACACAACCCCAAAAAAAAATTAGAACGCTTGGGATGTTTGAGTCCTCATTGAAAGAAATAATATACAAGAATCACCCCCATTATTAATGATATATTACTAAAAAATCACTGCATTCTATTAATGATCATTATAACTTTGACACAATAGGGAGAGGAATGCTATCCCTTCATTAAACATCCCAAAATGGAGTGATAACTTACACTTCCCCTCCATCCCACCCTAGTATTTTCAAAACTCCCAATCAAGCTTTAAAGGAAACCAGGAAACCTAACTTATCAA
This sequence comes from Ceratonia siliqua, assembly GCA_034509205.1. NCBI lineage: Eukaryota > Viridiplantae > Streptophyta > Magnoliopsida > Fabales > Fabaceae > Ceratonia > Ceratonia siliqua. Next base: position 2,922 of record JASKGM010019309.1, read on the forward strand.
ACAAATTTCTTACTCGTGCTCTTCCCTTGCTTCTTAATAAAATGTTTAGAAAAAAAATTGAACGAAAGAGAATAATATTAAGACATTCAACAAAAGTGAACATAATTCCGTTTTTGACTACCACTCAGCAAACCTAGTAGCATAGAGAGAGACACCAAATCTGAAAAAACAAAATTTAACATAACATGAAATCAATACCACCAACATAACACTACAAAGTTGAGATGTACCAAAACCTGTGATCTATAAAGCATGCAAACGTGCAGCCAACACAAAATGATTGCCCTAAAGTCCTAAACCTTAATAGCATATTTCCTTATTGGAAAGTATGTATCCTTCTTCTTCTGCCTTTCAGTCTTCAATGAAGCCTGCATAAACAGGTGTAGAGAAAATGTCATATATGGCAACATAAGATATGGATCAGCTCCTCATCAAATGAAGAAGTCTAAATTAAAAGAGTTCCACAATAAAGTCACATAATGAAATTGGTCAGTCGCATCTCACATGGTGAATAAGATGAAAACATCATTAGTGGCCTCTTCTAATTTAAGAACACAATATAAGAAATAAGGAATGATCATATCTATCCTACTAACAGATAAAAGCATATTGGAATGGTCTGCAAAAAAGAATTCCTCGTGCCCAAATCTTTACAGGTAAAACTATAATGTTGGAATAAGATAAGAATCAAGCCATGATCACTTCCCAAATACACAATTAGGACATATATACAAGTTGCTCTGAAGCATCCTGCAATAAGTAAATTAAGAATAATGAGATCCAAACTCAATGGGTGATTCGTGTTGGATTATATTATAGTCAAAACCAAGCCTTAGAGCAAATGCATATCATCCTCGAAACATAAACGCAGAAGAGAGAAACCAAATCAGTGAAGTCCATATATTTAAACTCCGAAACCAAATAAATGAAGAAGGGAAACAGGTTCTATCAATTTAACATCATTTGGAAGTCCCAATGGGCAAATTTAATATTATGATGATATTTTAAAGTGTTAAGTCGAATAACACTTCAAAAGAAAATTTTAAATCACGAATAAATCAAAACTTAATTGACAGAGAAATGAGAGGAACCAAAAAGTAATGTGACAACAGGAAAAAAAATTGAATATAAAGCATTACCTGATGCTTGGTGAGCCTTCTACGAATTGCCCTTGTCTTCTTAGGACGCAGATCAAGAGGCAAATACTTTTTATTCTTATATGCTTCCCTTAATGCAGCCTTCTGCTTCTGAGATGTCACAGTCAAAACCTGGGCAATGTTCAATCTCACCATCTTTCTGCACCCCAAATAAAAGGAAACATAAACACAAACACCCTATAGGCAATTAAACAAAGTGAAATAAACCCATCAAGCGGGTGAGTGAAGAAGCCGATTATTACATCTTGGATAGTTTGTTGGGTGCACCGCCAGTGACCTTTGCAACACGGAGCAAAGCAAGCTCAGCCTTGAGATCCTTGAGCTGGTTCAGCAGCTCGGCCTTCGTTTTCTGCCTTAGCTCATGAACCTTGATCCTCGCTGATGATGCCATTTAACAAAAGCACAAAAACCCAGTCACAGAAAATTAGAAAATTTTATGAAAGTAACTGATAAAAGTATAGGGTTCTGGGAATACCCATTGCTTTGATCTCCCGAGCTTTGCAGCGGCGCCTCTTCCCTCCTTGTTCGAAACAAACCCTAGTGCAAAATGGGAGGGACAATAACGACTTTCGAGGGTTTGGATTATATATTTATTGGGCTACTATTTTGTTTTTGGTCAATTATCGGGCTGTTCTTGGGTTGTTAGGTTCGACGGAATTGGGTCCTCGGGTCTTCACCAGCGTATCGTGGATCCAAGTGGTTTGGCACGCGGGCATTTCTAACATGCTCCTGAGTAAATACTCAGAGCATGTTTTTAGTTTTTTAAATTTTAAATTTTAGTTTTTAAATTTTTATTTTAATAAATAAGTTAAAAGAATTTAAAAAATTTTGAAAAAAAAGAATTAAATGATTTTTTTTACTTTTTTAATTTTATTTTTTGAATTATTTTTTTATTAAGGTGATATGAAATTTTTTAATTTCTTTTGACTTTTTTTAATTTTTTTAAAATTTTTTTAATTTATTTCTTAAAATAAAAATTATAAAAAAATTAAAAAATTAAAGTTTTAAATTTTAAAAATTAAAAACATGCTTCAAGAACATGTTAGGGCAGATCTTGAGTCAAAGTAGTGAGAGGCAAAAGACCATAATATTTTTTTGTGATCATATAACATAACAAATCTGATTAACGTAATAATATAAATAATAAATTTATATAATTTGATGAATATAATTTAATTTTTGACTAACATAATAATGTACTTTAATTAATATAATTAATAACTGCAATGTAATTTAACTAACATAATAATATAAATAATAAATGTAATGTATATTTCTTTTTCCTATACATTTTTTGTATTTTTATTTCTAATTATTGATATATTATAAAAAAATTACATAACACTATTTTTTTTTAAAAAAATTAATTACATAACATATTTTTTGGGGGCAAATAACTTTTTAAAAAAATTTAGGAGGGCAAATATTTTTTTCAAAAATATATTTACATGAGAAAAAATTAGGGGCCTGTCACCTCTATCTCTACCAAGTATCACCAGTGAATACGAGTACAGTAAAACTTCTATAAATTAATACTTAATAAATTAATAGTTTTTATTATATAATAATTTTTTTTATTTTGACTTGAACTAATAAGTTAAATTAATAATTTTGATAAATTAATAAGAATATTTTTTTAAAAAAAATTCTTATATAACTATGTGGTCCCATTCATATCATAAATTAATAATTTACTAAAATTACAAATATAATTTACTATAAATTTATTTTTTTGGTTAATTTAATGTATATTTAATAGATTAAATTCATATTCAATTGATTATATTGGTAAATTACAACAAATTTTTAGTTGATTAAATATACAGTATGTTCATTGAATTGTAAATACACTTGCATTAATTCATATTCAATTGATTAAATTGGCAAAATATAATGAATTTTTAGTTAATTAAATGTATGTTTATTAAATTATAAAACACTTCGATTAATTCATATTCAATTGATGAGATCAGTAAAATACAATAAATTTTTAGTTGATTAAATGTATGTTTATTGAATTATAAATACATTCTATAAATTAATAAATTATTAATTAATTAATTAATACCTTCTTTAATTAATAAATTTTATATGGTTGAAGCCTATTAATTTATTGAGTTTTTACGTATTAATAACTAGGTCTGTCAAAACGGATTGGGCTTGTCCTGTTACCCCATTCATTGTAAAAATGGGGCGGGTTGGGTTTTAAAAAATGAATCCACCTACTTGGCAGGCCGAGGTGGGGAGGGGCAAGATGTCCCCCGGGCTAGCCTGTCTCTTTTTTTTTTAATTATATATTAATTTTATAAAATTCTCTTAAATTATTCATTTTACAACATATATCTTATCATGATAATTAATATATATATTTAAAAATACTATGTATTATCAAATTTTTAAGTAAAGTCGGTTTTCTTATTCCTCTTGTTGTTCTTTTTTGGTTTTTTTCTCTTTTCTTTCTTTTTATAATCTTTCTTGATATACTAGGATTATAGCTATATCCACTTTCTTATTATATATATTGTACCAATTAATTTTAAGCAAATATCATAATTAATATGGAGGAAACATACTATGAATTAAGTAAACAATTTGAGGAAAAAAAATTATAAAACACATGGTTTTATAACATTCATTTTAATAATTAAGTAATTAAAATAAAAAATAAAAAACTAATATTAAAGTCTTAAAATATATTTATTAGAATTAATATTTATTAAAAAATTAAGTTTTTTTTTTATGGGTTGGGACGGGGTGGATTGGCATCCGCCTCCTTGGAGGGCCAACCCACCCCGAGGTTGGCCTCGCCTAAAAGCAAGTTAATGCGGACCAGGGCAGTTTCCGTGACAGCCCTATTAATGATAATGGTTAAACTTATATAAACTTATTGGAGCCATTCTCAAATCTAGAGCCATCTACGTAATAAAAAAGAAAAGAAACTTCCTAAATTTTTCCCACACCCATGTATATTTTTTTTATCTCAAATCTACTTATATAAATCTAAAATGAAAAAGAAAATATCTTAAATAATAATAAATGTTAATAATTCTAAATTGTCAAATACTATAAAAACAAACATTATTCTTAAATAATTATTTAAAACCATATAAAATGACATCAACGTCCAACTACAATCTCAAACGTATAATACGTATTAAATATTTAGTTTTATCATAATAATACAAATACTTACTAATAACCATCCCAAATCAACCATATTCGTAAGATTTAAATTTTATTCTTGAAGAATAAGACCAAATATATATATATATATATATAATAAATCAAAGAAAAAATTTTAAAACTTATATATATATATATATATATATATATAAAACCAAAACACCTTCACATTTATTATAACTTTTAGTGGTTTTTTTGTCAATTTAAATGCTAATTGTTTTTTATTTATATTAGAATTTTATTTTTATTTAAATTGTCTATTTAATTTGTCTAATAATTAGAATATATTTAATATAATATATAGTCCAGACCCAAACGTAGACCCATAAAAATTGTTAAAAAATACTTAGACTTGGACATAGGCCTATATATTGATCCCCTTACCCATACTCAAGCGAATAAATTTTGTGAGTACTTTTTATATCAATATAATTGCCATCCCAACATAAGAGATACATAGTGAATAGTATGGTGTTAATTAAGGTTAGATCCAACGGACCAACCCTAGTCCATAAATTCGGCAGACCAACCCCATCCCAACCCTTAGGTTGGGGCAAGTTTATAGCAAAAAAAAATATGGCTTAAAAATCAAGGCCCTTAGCCCAGTTTGTTACGTTCAAAGCCCGGCCCGTCAAGAACCAACTCGTGACGGGCCAGGTTGAGCCTTGTTACTTTTTTTTTTTTTTACAAATCTCTGAGTTTTCACTTTCCCTAATGAATCAAATACAATGGGTTTTCAAATTCAACATTCCAGTCAACTAAGTGAGCCTTGTGGTAATGGAGTGGGAAGAGGAATGGAAATTCAAGTGCAAGACTAGGATGTATTTGAAGTAAGTTTTTAATTTTTTAAATCTTTATATATTTTAGTTTATATTCTCTTTTAATAGCGTATAATATAACTAATTTATTTATTGAATTTCTTTGTCGTTATACTTGAAATGATATAAAAGTATATATTATTTGAGAGTCAATCTATGACAAATAATGGGAAGTATCAATTAAATCTTTATTTGGATAAGTCAAAACTTGAACTTCAATTTTTTAAAGATTTAGATGTCTTGCAATATTGGAAGAATCATAAATATTAATATGATTTCTAGAATTATCAAAGATGGCATATGATCTACTAAATATTTCAATCACTACCATGGCTAGTGAATCGGCTTTTAGCATTGGTGTACATGTTCTCAATAAATATCGATGTTCTCTTCTAAGAAATCATATCTAAACCCTTATTTGTACCCATAATTGATTGCATGGTTTTGTTCTTAATGTTAAGCTTATTAACTTTAAACTTGTTTAATTTTTTTTATTCTCATTATTATTACTAACTTTTATCATAATTTATGATTTGTATTTGAAGAAGAAGATGATAACTCAATAATTGTATTAAATTTATCTAAGTAATATTCAAATATAATTATCGATGATGATTAATTAATCCTTTTGGTTTTAATTTTATGTTATTGTCTTTGTGAAGATTAAATCTATGATGGATTGATGATGTTTTGTTATGTATGAAATTTTTACATAATTATTGAGAATGATTGATTGATAGTTTAGGTTTGGTTTTGTTATGAAATTTCATAATATTTTAAAAAAAAAATTTTCATATGCTAGCCCATTTAACACTATAACTCAATAGTTTAAAAGTTGGATTAGATTTTTGAAACCATTTTAGAAAAATTGTTGTTTTAGCCCAACCCTAATTAATACCCCTAGTGAATATGGAGTGGGAAAAGGACAGGGATTAGGGCTTAGGGATCGAACCTGAAACCTCAAGATCACCACAATTTTAAAAACCGAGACTAATGCCATATGAATTATCAAGGCTCATTAGTGATATAGCAAAATATTTGATAATTTATAATGTGTTATAAACATGTATGCATGCATGTAAGGTGGATGACCACCTAATGAATTAAGTTGATCATTGGATTCCTAGATAATCAAGGTATAACCTTCTCACCATGACGTTAACCTTAATTTGTATTCATTCTCAATTATGGTGTACTTAATTGTAAGTTATATATATCCTTCCCTCCATTATAGTGTACTTAACAGAATAAAAGTGTAACTTTTTACCTCTTTATTATTAGAGTCCTATGTAAGGATCTTTTGTACTCAGAAAATTACAAGACAATATAGTTGAGGGAGATAGTTTATATAGAACTAGTTCCTTGGTGGTTATCCTTATTGTTCTTCTCTGTGTTCTTGGTCTATTTCTTTTATTTACAACATGACGAGTCTCTAGCATTTTGGTGTTGCAAGATTCTTCGAAGTTTATTCTCATCATATCAAGTATTTATTTACAATGTCAAATCTCACAAAAATTGAGTTCATTGCCCTTGATATTTCTGGAAAATAGTGTTTATCATGGGTCCTTGAGGCTGAGATTCATCTTAATGCCATGAATCTTGGAAACACTATTAAAGAAGAAAATCTAGCATCCCCACATATCGTGCAAAGGAAATGATTTTTCTTTGTCATCATTTGTACGAAGAATTGAAAACCGACTCTCTAGTCCTTCGGAATAATTTGAAGGAAAGATATGAGCACGAAAAAACTGTTATTCTTCTTAAAGCTCATTGTGATTGGATACACTTGCGGTTGCAAGATTATAAAACTATAAGTGAATATAATTCCAACCTTATTCAAAATTAGCTCTCAATTGAACTTATGTGAAGAGAAAATGACTGATTATGCATTAGACTTAAATTTGAATTTTTGAGTATTTGCATTTTAAAATTAAAGAAATTTCAAATTTTCATTTAATTAGATTAAATGTATTCTTGAGCAGTATTACATTCTCCCTCCTTAAAAGAAATTCTTCCCGGATTTCAAGGATTGATATCACAATGACTTCTTTGGTTAACTATCACATGAGAAGGTAGCATGGCTGCAATACCCTTTCACGCTAACGGATCATAAGACAAGGCCAAAATACTTTTATGGGTAGATTCATCTTTTAACGTGGTATTCATTTTGACATTCCAAGGTCAACATAACTAAATCAGAGCTGGATGAGTTACGAGTAAGAGATTATGGTTTACAGACTATGAGAGTTTACCTGAAAGGTGTTTTCTGGCCAAATAAAAAAGGAAGACAAAATAATCTCGGGCCATAGGAAACAGAAAGATTACGTCGTTAAAAATTATATTCACTTACTATAACTTGACAGAGTTCAGGGCAAAGGGCTACTACAAGTACTTTTTCTTAATCAGCTGGTAACCAATAACAAGGAAAAAAGCCAAGAGGTCTTTTCAAATGCTTATGAACCTTCCTAAGGGGTTTCCAAACGCTACGCAGAAATAGCAAAAACTTTAATTTTGAGTTGACAAGTTCGGGTACTAACGATAAGCACAACGGTGCCCATGAGGTTTCATCTTTCGATAGTCTGACCAATTGGTTTTCAAGGCTTAGGTATTGTCTTGTTAACATGTGCAATAAGTTATCTACAAACTTTCTTCCCAAAACAACAGTGTTAAAACTTGCTAGCTTAACTCAGGAAGTATTAAATCAATTATATATTCTTAACTATGTTCAGGTGCTATTTACGATTTCCTTTATTATACCAGACATGCATCAACAACTTGGAGGCATTCGCAAACTTACGGGCTTAACTTTAGCGATGGAGGACATTTTCTCACAGGTTAGAGTTTTCATTTTCAGAATTAAAGTTCTGATGGTTGTAGCCAGGTACAATTTTTTTACTTTCGCAGGTGTGTTCAAGCGTTCTTCGTACAACTTGGAAGCACCTAGAGTTCTTACGGCATATGTTAGAGTAAGGGGTCGCGTGAATGACTAGTTTCTTAAGTCTTTAAAATTTTGATTTCCCTTACTACTTTTACAAACTTAACAGTATTTTGGACTAGTCAGAAGGTATATCCTTCGATACATATGTATATCTTACAGGCTCATGGTATTAGTCATTCATGTTGGAATTATTTTATTATGGGCTACCACTAAATGCATATTTTGTGATTTAAAAATTGGTTATTATGGAATCAGGGAGATGGGCTTGTTACACCTTATTGTTAATGTAATTGGATTTATGGTGAAAGCCCAAAATGTTGATGGCTCATAATGGAGGGCCATTGGTCCCCCTCTTTTTCCATAAGTGAGTAACTCCTGTACAAAGTGGGAGTATTCTGAGCTAGCCCCATTACAAGCATTCTCATACATAGGAAACAAGAGGGAAGGCCATTCCCAAGATCGTCAGCATACAAAAGACATATATGATTTTCTACAAATATATACTACAAGCAATGTGGTGTTCTAGGTTTTCGCAAGATATTTGATTTAAATTCTTTTCTACATGTGGTATCAAAGCCTCTCTTATATGGATTTAGGGCCCTAGTTGTCTAGCTCTTCTTTTGGTCTTTTTCTTGGTATTTTGAGATTGGTTTTTGGCTCAGATATAAATTTTTTTTTTTGAGGTTGAAAATGGGTGTTTCGGTTTTGATTACTTTGACAGCTCTTTCATGCTCTAGTTCTTGGGTTGAAAAGACAATGAAAGGGGCGCTCAAAACTGAATTTTACAGGAGCTTCATTTGAAGCTTCCATGACGGAACAAAGTTTTTTATTTTTGAATATGAAAAATTGTTATTTTGATCTATTTTTTGTGGTTTTACTTCATATTTGATTTTCTGGAATATCTGTAATTTTATTTTAAGGTAAAATGCCACAATGTGCATGCTTTGGGAGCTCAAATTGACTCCCATGGCTGGTGGGTCGAACGAAACACCAAGAAGAAGAAGAAGAGTCTGGTGTGTGACAACCACATGCTAGAGGGAGAGTAGGCACATGGATCTCAAGCGCCAAATGGTGTACTGGTGCGTACACTCCATGCACTAGAGGTTGGTGTGCACGCGTCGAGTACACATGCCACTAGTTTTAAGGCCCTTTTTGGCCTTTTTTCTGGGGCTTTTCCATTATTAAAAAAAAGTATTATTTCAGTTGCTACAAATATTTTCCCTGATTAACTAAGATTTCATTTTTGGACAAGGACAGACAAGCAGCATATGTCTGTTTAAGCACTTATGTCTAATGCTTCCTTTGGGCAATTTATGAGCACACATGTGTGTATGCTAGTTGTTATTGAAAGGTTCTAAATTTAAGTTTTACAACTTATGTGAACATATTCTCGCTAAAGTAGTTTTGTTCACATCAAATTTGTAGAACTTGAATTTTGGGACAGTTTCCACTTATTACATACAATCACTTGCTCAAAAGAGGTCATTGTGTGCTTTAACTTGGAAATGGCATAAAGGCAGTTCTTTATTGGGTAATAATTGGTTGTAAAATTATTTTACCCAAGGGAGATACTTTTCAAAATTAATTTGTTTCCGTGTGACTTTTGTGCATCAAAGGGGTATTTCACATACTCTACTTACTCTACCTAAAGAGGAGATGTGGAAATGTGTTTGGGACTTGAGTTATGACTTATGATATTGAAATCATAAATGATTTCCCTATGACTGACATGCTGTGTTTTATGAAACAGTTTATTTTGGTTTGAATAATAACACCGCCATTGTTGAGGAGCTGAACGGTTCAAACTTTAAGAAATGGAGGAAAGAATATTGAATTTGCCTTAGTGATGGCTGATATAGACATGGCATTGCATGAGAATGAGCCTTCAAAGCCAACAAATGAGAACACTCAAGATCAGAAGGATCTTAGAACTAAGTGGGAGAGGTCTAATAGGCTTGGTATCTTAGCAATTCAAAAATCAATTGCAGAGCATTTTTTGAGTGGCTTGCCAAACACTACTAGTGTGAAATAGTTAATGGAGTCCATAGGGGATAAATATCATGTATCTAATAATGCTGAGTCTAGGTATCTTTTGAAGCAACTCATAGACATGAAATATGATAATGTTGGTGGGATCTGAGATTTTATTATCATAATGGTACACATCCAATCCAAACTCAAGGAATTGAAAATTGACCTACCTAAGAACTTCATTATGCCTCATGTCTTGAATTCCTTACCTCCTAAATTCACCCAGATAAAAACAGCTTTCAACACCATGAATGGAACCTAGAGTGTTAATGATCTCATATCTAAATGTGTGGTTGAGGAAGAGAAGTTGAAGAAAGAAAAGAGTGATATCGCCATGATTTCTTTCAATCCCAAATCCAGATTTAAAAAAGGTTCCACCCGCAAGAAAAAGTCCAATCCTTAAGCTCCCAAGAAAACACATGACACCAAAAGGCATGGCATCACTAAAAATGCCATTCAAAACCATAATGCATGAGGAAGTAAGGCTCGTTTTATGAAAGATGTTGAATGCTTTCATTGCAAGAAGAAATGTCACAAAAGAGTTGATTGTAGGCTCTTTAAAACTTGGTTAGAAAATAAGCAAAAGAAAGATGGTAATTCCTTAGTCCATGTTTGTTTTGAATCTAACTTAGTTAATGTGCCAATTAATTCTTGGTGGATAGATAGTGGTGCTACTACTCATATAGCCATTACCTTGCAAGGGTTCATAAAGAAAAGGAAACCAACTGAGAAAGAGTCCTAGCTAAAAGTAGGAAATAATGCAAATGTAGAAGTAGAGGCTATAGGAGTAGTCAAATTAGTTTTGGAAAACTCTTTTGAGCTTGTTTTGGAAAACGTTTTCTGTACCTTCTTTCAAGAGGAACTTAATTTCTATTTTTGCATTGGATAAACTTAGATATCATTTTGTTTTTGGAAATGTGAAAATGAACTTGATTTTAAATTATTTTTCTACTGGTTTTGCTATTTTGAATGATGGTTTATATAAACTTTGTTTGAATCCAAATAGGCAGTATGCCTCCTTGCTTGTTGAATAATGTGAGTCAAAGAGATTTAGAATTAATGATAAATCTTTTAAGTTGTGACATAAAAGGTTAGGGCACATTTCTAAAGAAAGGGTAGAGAGGTTAATTAAATATAACATTCTCCATCCCTTGAACTTTGATGATATGGACGCCTGTGTAGGCTATATTAAAATTAACCAAGTCTAAAAGAAGGATGCAATCCATAGCTCTGACATTTTGAAAATTATTCTCATTGATATCAATGGACCTTACTCTCCTGTAATCTGTGGTGGAAGATATTTTATCACATTTATTGATGACTTTTCCTGATATGGCTATCTTTATCTCATAAAAGAAAAATCGGATGCCCTTGAAACATTTAAAATTTTCAAAACTTAAGTTGAAAAGCAATTGGGAAAAGTCATAAAAATTGTGAGATTTGACAAGGGTGGTAAATACTCTGGCAAACATGGTGTGTTCGGACAACACATGTAACCATTTTCCAAGTATCTTCAAGAAGCATGATTAGTAGAACCAACCTACTAGAAGACATTTGGAGAGAAGCTATTAAAACGGCTTTATATATCCTAGACAGAGTTCTTAGTAAATTAGTGCCTAAAACACCTTTTGAGCTGTGGACTGGTAGGAAACCTATCCTAAACCATTTTAGAGTTTCAGGATGTGCTGCAGAAGTATGAATTTATAATCCTTTAAAGAAAATGATTGATCCTAAATTTGTTAGATGTTACTTCATTGGATATCCAGACCGTGCAACAGGGCACAAATTTTGTCGTCCTAAGAGAGGTACTAAAATTGTTGAATCTATGACTACAAAGTTCCTTGAATTTAATATTGTTGAAGTTAAACCTAGACAGGTGGTTGTTGAGGATCATGATATAGGAGTTACTAAAATTGTTGAATCTACCTTTGCTTACTCTCGTAAACTATGAGGGTGCGAAAGGAATTAATTCTGTCATTGCCGAACCTCCTGTTGATAATTCTCTTGTTGTAGACATTGATGAGAACCCTTAATTGATTTAACCCACTGTTGTAATTCCTGTAAGAAGGTTTGAGAGACAAAGAAAGGTTACAATTCTTAGCTTTTATGCAACCAATTTCCTCGGGGAACATAATTTTGGTATAAGGGATGTTGTTGATCCCAAAACCTTTCATAAGGCTATAACCTGTGTTAAATATAATATGTGGAGAAATACCATGAAGGGAAAAATGACTTTGATGGTTAAGAATGGAGTATGGGAACTTATGGAATTGCCTGACAATTGTAGACCCATAGGATGCAAGTGGGTTTACAAGACCAAGAGATATTTCAAGGGAAGAATTGAATGATTCAAGGCAAGATTGGTAGCAAAAGGTTTCACTCAGAGAGAGAGCATATACTATTATGAAACTTTCTCTCCAATCTCCTCCAAGGACTCTTTCGGAATAATTATGGCATTAGTGGATCATTTTGATTTAGAACTACATCAAATGGATGTTAATACTGCCTTGCTGAATGGCAGATTAAATGAGAAAGTTTATATAAAACAACCTGAGGGTTTTAAGGATAGTGGAAATGAGCATCTAATATGCAGACTGAAAAGGTCAATTTATGGTTTGAAGTAAGCATCCTGTCAGTGGTACTTGAAATTTGATAAAGTTATCACTTCTCTTAGTTTCATAGAAAATAAGGTTTATCAGTGTATATATCTAAAGGTCAATCGGAGCAAATTCATTTTTATTATTCTTTATGTTGATGACATCCTGCTTGTGGCAAATTACCTGACTTTATTGTTTGATACTAAGCAAATGTTGTCTAGAAACTTTGATACAAAATATTTTGGAGAGGCATAATTTGCTTTGGGAACTCAAATTAGTAGAGATAGAACTCATAATTTGTGGGTTTATCTTAGAGATCTTATATTGTTAGAATCTTGGAGAGATTCAACATGAAAGGTTGTAAGCCGGGGATGTACCAATTATCAAAGGAGATAAGTTGAGTAACTGTCAATGTCCTCAAAATGAAGTTAAGAAGAAGTCAATGAAAGATATCCCTTATGCAAGCGCTATAGGGAGTTTGATGTATGCTCAGGTTTGCACCAAACCAGACTTGGCTTTACCCACTGGTGTTCTTGGTCGTTACTTATCAAACACAGGCAGAAATCATTGGGTTACAGCCAAGAAAGTGATGAGATACCTACAAAGGACAAAAGATTATGTGCTAGTGGCAGAAGGGTTGATAACTTGGAAGTAACAGGCTATACAGATTTAGACTTTGCTGGTTGTCCTTATAATCTCAATCAACTTTAGGTTATGTCTTCATGTTGACAAGCCACTATATCTTGGAATAGTGTCAAGCAGACCATATTGACATCTTCTACTATGCAAGCTGAATTTGTTGCATGCTATAGAGCAACTTCTTAAGCCATGTGGCTATCGAACTTTATTTTGAGGCTCCAAGTTGTTAACTCTATTGAAATACCACTATAAATCTTTGTGATAATAGTGCAACTGTGCAATTTTCTAAGAATAATAAGACTTCTAGTGGATCCAAACATATGGAGTTGAAATACTTGGCTGTTAGAGACCATGTAAGGAATGAAGTCATTACCTTTGAGCATATTGGTACTAATTGAATGCTTACTAATCCATTATGCAGGAAACTTAAACCCATAGTTTTTAAGACACATGTTGAGAATATGGGTGTGTTAAGTTCTTTTAATATGCTTGGTTAGTGGGAGTTTTGTACTGCTTTATTGTTGTACTTGTTTTGTGAACACTATTGTAATGTGTTTGAATTTATGGTGATATGCATTTATTCATGTTTATTCATACACCTGCTTATTTTATTAAGTGTAATTATGTTGATGATTAATGCACTTATTGTTGTTGTATGGAATACAAACATAATTGTGAATGGTATACCCTATAATAGTTGTAAAAGGTTGCAACTATGGTGATGGCAAGACTCGATGTCGATCCTAGCATAATGTTGATTAATTGTGTCTCGGTTAACACCATTTTGGAACCTTGAGACTACATGATGGCATGCATGAATGTCCAGTATGGTTTCTTTGTTTGGCTCATGAAGAGCATATCAATGAAAGAAACCATGGCGGACCCTTTTGACCATAGCACTGTCAAATTAAATGTTGATGCTATTTTCTTTCAACACAATCACATTATAGGTTTGGTTTGTGAGACTAAAGATGTTTGTAACCATGGATGATTTTGTATTGATTAAAGATGACAGTATCACTATGATTCAACATCCATGGTCTCATAATACTAAATTGTCTGGAAGGTAATATCCCTCGATCAATAGTTTAAAAAAAAATTTGTGGCCACATTGTAAATTTGTTTTCAACTAGAGAGTAGTGTTACACAAGTGGGAGAATGTTGAAATTATTTTATTATGGGTTGTCACTAATTGCATATTTTGTGATTTATAAAATTGATTATTATGGATTCCAGGAGATGGGCTTTGTTACACCGTATTGTTAATATGATTAGATTTATGGTGAAAATCCAAAATGTTGATGATCCATAATGAGAGGGCCCATTAGCATACTTTATTAGGGTTATTGGTCCCCCTCTTTTTCCATAAGTGAGTAACTCCTATACCAAGTGGGAGTATTCTGAGCTAGCCTTATAAGTGAGTAACTCCTATACCAAAAAGGAAGGCCATTCCCAAGATCTTTAGCATGCAAATGATAAGGATGATTTTCTATAGATATATACTACAAGTAATGTGGTGTTCTAGGTTTATACAAGATATTTGATTTAAATTCTTTTCTATAATTCAATCTTTGAGTTTTCTAAACATGGTTTAGGTGCAGATTAACGTGTATAGTGTAACCCTAGACATTCTAAAATTTTAATTGATATAATCTTACCGTGAACTAAAATTATTAGCAAGCTTAGGGGTACAGGTACATTACCACTTGCTTTTTACCTCTCTCTAAAGTATATCAACTTTTTAACAACATTTAGACAAGTCTAACAAGGAGTTAGTCAAATACCTAGATTGTTCCAATCCTTTCTTTATAGGCAAGTATTGAGGTACCCTTAGGGCGACGTAAATTGCCTTTTCTTTACAGTTGTTGGCTAGCTAGTTGGTACTTTATTTTCAAATTAGCAATACTTTTTGAATATTTCTTTACTTATCAAGACAAGGATTTTCATAATTCTTTTGTAACCTAGAAGGCAGTGCAAAACTTGGGTTGAGAAATTGAAGTTGAAACTGAAGTAATAACAAGATATCTTATCCAACTTGCATAGGAATCAATGATTCAGGAAACAACCAACATGTTCTCATAAAATTAGAATAGGCTAGTTCACTAGTTCATTTTAGCTTATCATAATATCCTTCAAGGTAGCAGATAACTATGGTTTGCACATATAAGTTTAGAAGGAAAGAGTTTGATTTCTCAGACTCAAGTACTTACCACAATGACTTTCTACAGACAATTGAGTTTTATAGTCGCATTTTAGGAAAACGAGGAAACTAGTGATGACATCAACGGTTAAGGAAACAAGACCAGCTATTATTCATAAGGAAATAGCAAAGAAAATTTGAGAGTTGCCTTGAAGGCGATCCAAGTTATATGAAACTTGTAGAAGGCAAAATATATATAATATAATACACTAACAGATTATCTATTTCAAAAACCTTAGGAGTACAGACAATTTAAGCATTACTTCAAGGAGTTTTGTAACTCAACATTATATATACCATTTTCTTTAGGCAAGGAAATTTTGGATTGTGCAGTATAACTTTCTTCATAAAGGCTAAACTTATGCTTTGTAACTAAGATCAATTGTGATTTGCCTAAACATATTGGAATATGTGTACATTAGTACACATCTAAACTTTGAGAGATAACATCAAGGAAATTAGGTTGTGACAACTAAAACTTTTCTAGTCAGATAATTGTTTTTACCTTTGCTTATATTACTTAGTCTAAATTTTCTTACTTATATGTTTAACTTATGGTCATGGTACATAGTTCATTTAAGGATTCATAGTTCATTTAAGGATTCACATTTACTCTCTTAAATCGTAAGGAACAAGTTGAACTCACAAATGGATCCCTTAAGGAACGAACACCTAAGGAAAGAACAAAAGTTTCAATCATCACTAACAAGGGAGCAGACCTTTAGTGTTTCACATGGGGCAGACAGATGCAGTATTTAGATACTGAAGGGTACCTCTTGATAGATTTACACTATACCTAGGTTTACAATAATCTTTGAATGGGTAGTGGCACTTCCACTTCCTAAGGCTAGTGGAAATTTACAAAGACTGACTTAACAATCTCTAAGTATGCTATTAGTACAAAAGGAAATTTCTATCACTTGAACATATAGAAGAAGTGTATCCTACCTCTAAACCATATTGCATTCAACACTAGTTTGTTTCTTCTATACAAGTGGGACTTCATTCTAAATCTTATACAATCAGCTTCTTGAAAATACAAGTGGTTCTTAGCTCAAATTGACCAAAAGAGTTTCCAAAGCAATGGTTGTAGAAAGTACAGGTTACAAAGATTTTTCTTGCTCCCTTACTAAGTTAGGAATATAGCTATACTGGTTACTTTCATAAGAGGTTGTACAAACACAACTTGAGTAGCACGAACATTTTTTTATTAAGTTACCTTTCTAACTGTATCACTGATCTTACATCCAACATACTTCTTATCCCTTATTTACTTGGTTAGGGTTAAACACTATTCTTTTGTAGCATCGAACTCACAAAGCATATTTATCATATCTTACTCAGACTTATTCCTCTCACCCAATACGCTTAAGGGACTATCGAGTCTTGTTTAGGGAAGGTAATCCTACTCTCACTTGCTAATAGCATATACTCAAGGTGGTCTGTTGAATAGACACAGACTCATATGAATTACTAATCATGTCTATGGTATAGAAAGCCTACGGAACAAAGATTACAAGCTTTGAAACATATAATGTAAGTAGGTGCATAACCTAGTTAACAAATACCCCAATCGTATTTGTGAACCACGCACATACAACCTACATTTGAAGTCACAAACATCTAAATGCGGCTTTCATACTAACTTTGTCACATCCCAAGCCGAAGTGTGACCAACACACAATATAGAGATTCTCTACACTCTGAAAGCCTCAGACAAACGCGTGCATATGCAATAAATAGTAAGATCTTTAATCCTTTCAAAAATTTGGCAAAGTATCCCCTGAAAATAGGACCTCGCCTAATTACAATGAAGTTCAACAAATTCATAGGGAGCTCTGCTCCATCAGACTAAACATAAAGAATTCAAAATTCAATACATTTGCTTGAAACCCATGCTATTCTAGTGACTACAAGAAAACATTCTAATGTAAATAAACAGGCTTTCAAAATTACCTTATTGATCCAAAAGTTAAGACAAGATAATAATGGCTACTGTTGGGCTTTAATATGAAATCTAAAAATATAAAAGATAAGGGGTGAGTCTACATGACTCAGTGAATGAAAATGTACGTAGTAGGAACTAGAACATCATACAAAAATAAGGAGGATACATAACTATAATATCGATAAGAAAATTTAGCTTAGTTCAAAAACCACAGTTTAATATTTTAAGATAGAAATAAAGAGTAATTCATTTTAAATCAAGATTAAATAGAACAGAAATGACCTAGAATATAACTTTTTATCAAACTAAAAGAGAAACAGGCTTCTCAAGCCTGAGAATCCATCTATCCGGGCAATATGCATAGTATGCAATGATGCAAATATGTATATTCAATGTATCACACAATACATATCATTCATTTGTGTTCAAATGTTTAATGCATGACACGCACCAGTGAACTTCAAGAGTTCACCCAATGAAACAAGCTAACAGGCACCAGTGAAATTGGTAATTGATGAAACTACAATCTAAGGTTAACCCTTGGGTCCTTATCAAGCATTAGCTCTAGGATTTATATTCAATAAGTTCTACATAAATTAGTAAAACTGAATCTTTTAAAAGAATTTACTTCCAAGCATTTTCACAAATATAGAGTTTTTAAAAAAAAAAGGATTTTCTTCGTATACACAGTTTCCATCACAAATTTTAAGACCATTTATCAGGTTCATTCAGAATGTAGGCTTTAGGATAATTCATAAACCATATAGGCACACTTAAAAACAGTGACATGTTTCAAATAATGTAAAACAATAAAAAGGTGTTTTTCAAAGTTTGGAGAAATAACTAAAAGGGATGACAATGTATATACTATAAAATAATGCTTCTTAAGGTTAATTCTTAGGTTTGTACATGATAATGACTCTAAGAGTATAACCAACTAAGAGTTTTATAAATCATTAGTCAATTCATTTCCAAATATAGGTCTTGGATAGTTTCTAAACCACTTCATAGAGGTACAGGCAAGTTCATAAGAAATGGCATAGTTTAGACAGTACAAAACATATTAGAGTGGCTTTTCAGAACTTAGTTCAGTAAACATTTGGGCTAACAATACATATAGTGTACGTAAGACACTTCTTAGCGCTACCAGACACAGTCCCACTCACATGACTTGGCAGAGCACTACTTCAGTATCCTTTGAGGTTTTCAAATTGTTCTACCATAGTTTTAGACTGCAACGATATAACCAAATTACCCATTAGTACAGTTAAAACCTTAAAAGACTTATCCTGAAACTCCCCATAATTTTAGGGATATACTGTAACTTAGATAGAATCAAAAAGTACAAAGTAGATATAAAAGGAATAGTGAAGAAAGGCTACTTTACCTCTTGATAGCAATAGATCATGTTTCTAGTTGATCCTTAGGGACAGATTTGTAAATGGTCGATCCTACAACTTCTTGGATCAAGAACATAATGAATTTGAGGTGTACACATGGCTTGAGAGCGAAGATGAGTAATTTATAGCCTAAAATCAAGTGTTAGACTCAAGGATTCCATGAAATTTACCTCATACTTTTTTATGTTCGTAAGCCCAACCATTTCTCCTTTCTTCTAAGTTTTTTGGTTTTTAAATATAATTTTATAGGATCAAACCATGAGGTCTAGTCAACCACCTCTTGTGGTACGTTTGACTAGCCCAGGTTATTTATGCCTAAACCAAAAATTATTTTAGGGGCTCGCTCTTCCCTCGTCTAGTGACTGGATTGATGAATCAATATTTGTTATAGTATTTTATTATGTTTTTAGTGCTTTTTGTGTGTGTTTTATTTTAGTAATACGTTACTTTGAATTTTTTTTGTGCTACTTGCAGCCATTACTGAAGTGGAGATTGAAGAATCTTATTTCTAAAGAAAAAAAGAGGAAGCAAAATAGTGCATTTTGCCACATGAAAATGGGAGCCCTAGTTGCAGAAGATAGAGCAGCAGAGGAGAAGATGGAAGAGAGGCAGCGATGACACTCCTTGCTCCATGAGAATTGTCCTCTTTCTCCCCCTATAAAGCTCATTCTCTTCTCTTCGTCAGAGGCATCTTAGGGTGGGAGCTCTCTTCTTCATCATTGTCAACCAAAACAAGGTGAGAATATCTCTTTTTACCCACCGTCACCTTTATATCCCTCTTAGCTCCATCGTCTCCCTCTCATCTCTTCTTCATCACCATCTTTCTTTGCACTGTCACCACCACATAGCCATGAAGCTCTAACCAAGATCCATCTTTCGTCTTACCTGGTCTTTCTTCTTCACCAATGCTAGCCACCACAATTCCATCCACTATTGCAATGTTCGTGAAGGGGGAAATACTCTTCTGTCCTTTATTTTTTATTTTATTTAGTTTCATCTTTATTTTTATTTTTATTTGTGTTACCTTGCAATATGTTTGAGATTTTGTATTTGAATTCATTGGTTTGAATTTAATTATGAGAGGCTAAATATATTGTGGGAGTTTTTTGTTATGGATTTTCCATTTGAATTTCCATGCTGGAACAGTGTTTCATTTCCACTCTAATTTCACACAATAGGTTTGGTTCTTGGTTTGTGATTGAGATGATGTATTGAGTTTTATTTTAGTGATAATCATGTGTTTAATGTGTGGATTTAGGGCTTAATTCTTGCACCAAATGGTGGTTTTGGGTTTTGTTACATTTTGTGATTCAGAGTTTATTTTTTTAGTTTTGGTTATATTTCCTTGAATTAATATTGTTTCTCTCTAGTTTATCTCCAATATGTCTATGTTCAAATCCATTATTGCATATCATAGCCTTGGATCTAGACAAAAAGGCTTATGAAATATGATTGCCATTTGTTAAAAAGGCTGGTGTGGAACACAATATTGACTTCATACATTCTCCAACTCTACTAATTTTTTGATAAACTCTTACAAGATGTAAGCCCTTTCTAAATATAAGAATCAAGGAGTACAATTCAAAATAGGAAATGTAATTTTGCTTCTAGTCTATGTAATAACATTTTTTATTTTTCTGGATGTTGTTGCTTGCAAAATGAAGGAACTTTTAACTTTGCTTGTATTGATGCTGACAAAAGTAACTATTAGAACTACCATGAGAGCCTTATTAAATTAGTTTAAGATTGGAGGGATAGTTGCCTATGATAACACACTTTGGGGGTGAAATTGTTGCCTTTCCTGAATACCTAGTTCCAGAGTCCAAAAGAGAATGGAGAAGGTGTGCACTTACTTTTAATAAAGCCATTTCAAAGAATTCTCATGTCCAAGTCACTTTTGCTTCAATAGGTGATACGATTGCTATTTGCATATGGAAAGTTATGCTATTGAC